>CM068580.1:24599584-24832084 GCA_035048485.1 Pteria penguin | reverse complement strand
TCTATTGAGAATAAAAGTAGTATCCAAAGTGAAATCGATTGAAAATAACTGAAACTGATCGTCAGAGTAATTGTTAACGCTCTATAGAATAAACCAAACAAGGGTAACACAGATCAAAAGCATTCTTGCATAAGTACTCTCTGAATCCAGGAGTGAATTAAATCAGTCAACAGAAGCATAGCAGAATAACAGACCTCAGCATTCCTATCCCTACGGGTCATACAATGATGATAAGGCGTCTTCAGGGGTAAGCTTCTCCTGTAGGCTAAGTACATCCGCTGTGTAACTGTTTCTATCCTATCAAAACATTCATTGATAAACATATCAATTTTCTTATTTACTTATGGTAAATGATCATATTCATATATTTACTTCTTAATATTTGTCGAGTGTTTTTCTTTGTTGTAATGTAGCTGTGTCAGCTACAGGATGATTAAAAAAGGTGATTTGTTTGTCCTTGGCTACAACTCTCCTACTTTCTGCATGTCAGGGCTGGGTTTAAAAGCAAGACTATTCCTTAACAGATCATATCTCACTATGGTTAATTGGCAATAATATAAGAAAATTGATTTAAATTAACAGTATTGCACCACTTTTATACCATTCCTTTTCCCCTTCGGGGACTACCCAAATAAACAAAAGCAGATAAGTCACCTTACCAAACCGTCCTATATACAAATTATTCAGAAAGTAAAGGTTTTTGTATATCTAACGAATATTTATGGTAAACAACAATTAACTGAACGTGTAGCCTTGTAGTGAATTTATATTCCACATTCGAAACGTGTTTCCCACTACATTGTGCGTTTATGTAGAATATAAAATAGATGAATATTTTATGATTAATTTCCTGGTAATGGAAACATAAGCATTTATTGGCCATTGAAGAAGAAATTAAACCGCAATTAGTACTGAATTATGACTGCTACTTTGATAAAACATATATACTATTAGCTAACTCAGCATAGCTCCATAAACGTTATTATTATATATGGCCATGCACCATTTATTACAAATGTCGACAAAGATCATGTGAATTGATAAATAATGCAATGACAAAGATGATAATTCGTATTGTATTATAAACCTTAAACATCAGTTATTACATACTTTGACAGAGCCATCACTAGTATATTAAAATGATAGCTGCTAAGTGTACGCATAAGCGAGTTCCATGGGTACATTACAATACCCATATAAAAATAGTAAAATGGCTCGACGCATACACTCAAGTTTCAGCTTGCGACTATTGTTCAATGTTCTGTAACTTTCAGCTTTCGTTACTAATGAAATATTGAAAATATTGCCTTTCTGTACAAATCAAAACTCAGTCTATTTCTGTTCCTATCAAAGCAAATGCCGTTATGCAAATGCATTAGCTTTACAGTATTTTATGATTTCTGAGGGGAAAGTGCACATGCAATGTACATGTATGAAGCTTTCACCTGTAAACTAGTGCGTTTACACTTAAAAATGAATTCTGAAATATACATGCACTGTTCATTTATGTCACTTTCATACATTTTGTATATACGTTGAATATAAATCCCTCAATAGCACTGCTGATAATATCTTATTGATTGATTGATTGATTGATTGATTGATCGATCGATTGATTTATTTATTGATTGATTCTATTTGATTGATTGATTATTGTTTTACGTCACTCCACGATTATTTCACATATATGGTGATGGCATCTGCCTGATCCACAGAAAATTTTATCTTTATTATATCGCCTGGGTTCGCCTCTTTCCTGTGTAAAGGGTTAAGGCCAATAATTTCTCTGCTCGCCAAAACCTGACTTGATTGTTTCAGTCTGATAATATAAAAAAACAAATACTCTTTATTCTTTTATTTGTATAATTTTTATCTACATGACCAGCAAATTTCATCGAATAATTCCTAGTACTTCCCGAGATATCCAGCATCAAAATTCCGGGTGACCGAGTTTTAAGGTTACTTAAAATTAGCCTCACTTCTCACACCTGTCAAGTCTGCCAGAAATCAGAGGTAGGGTCAGGTGCCATGGAGGAGGAATTGTATCCTGCTTCGCTTCTCACACCTGTCAACAGTTCCAGAAATCAGAGATATGGTCAGGTACCATGGAGGAGGTATTGCATCCTGCTTCGCTTCTCACACCTTTCAAGAGTGCCAGAAATCAGAGCTAGGACCAGATACCTTGGAGGAGCAGGTATTGTATCCTGCTTCGCTTCTTACGCCTGTCAAGAGTGCCAGAAATCAGAGCTAGGGTCAGGTGCCCTGGAGGAGGTATTGTATCCTGCTTCGCTTCTCACACCTGTCCATAGTGCCAGAAATCAGAGGTACGGTCAGGTGCCCTGGAGAAGGTATTGCATCCTGCTTCGCTTCTCACACCTGTCCAGAGTGCCAGAAATGAGAGGTAGGATCAGGTGCCCTGGAGGAGGTATTGTATCCTGCTTCGCTTCTCACACCTGTCCATAGTGCCAGAAATCAGAGGTAGGCTCAGGTGCCCTGGAAAGGTATTGTATCCTGCTTCGCTTCTCACACCTGTCCATAGTACCAGAAATCAGAGGTAGGGCCAGGTGCCCTGGAGGAGATATTGTATCCTGCTTCGCTTCTCACACCTGTCAAGAGTGCCAGAAATCAGAGATATGGTCAGGTGCCATGGAGGAGGTATTGCATCCTGCTTCGCTTCTCACACCTTTCAAGAGTGCCAGAAATCAGAGCTAGGGCCAGATACCTTGGAGAAGCAGGTATTGTATCCTGCTTCGCTTCTCACACCTGTCCATAGTGCCAGAAATCAGAGGTAGGGTCAGGTGCCTTGGAGGAGGTATTGTATCCTGCTTCGCTTCTCACACCTGTCCAGAGTGCCAGAAATCAGAGGTAGGGCCAGGTGCCCTGAAGGAGGTATTGTATCTTGATTAGCTTCTCCCACCTGTCCATAGTACCAGAAATCAGAGGTAGGGCCAGGTGCCCTGGAGGAGATATTGTATCCTGCTTCGCTTCTCACACCTGTCAAGAGTGCCAGAAATCAGAGGTAGGGCCAGGTGCCCTGGAGGAGATATTGTATCCTGCTTCGCTTCTCACACCTGTCAAGAGTGCCAGAAATCAATGTGTTCGAGAGGATGCATTGCCTTTAGTTTAGCTAACCGCATTGTCCAGGATTCTCTGCCCTTTTCCCAGTTTTGATATCGGCGGTTTGTGGGAGAGGGTCAGAAGTTGGATTTTCAGCGATACCAGCCGGCATCTGTATGTACAAGTTTCTGGTAACAAATAAACGCTTGCACAGCAAATTTGCTTTCCATAATCCAATACATTTGACTTACTCGATCATAGCAATATCTTTTCCAAATAAGGTCTATGACCTCTGATAGCTGCCGTTTTATCTGCCAACACGACAATATTCTAATTTCGCTATGTGTGTATACAGTATGACGTCAGATCTCGCAGAACATAAATATGTATGTATGTATGTATGTATCAGTGTAAAGAAACATATACAAAATATATACATACAATAAATACATATCAGCACATGCGCAATAAGTAATCAATCAGGAAGTTGGCCTCTAACATTAATAAAAGATATCTGTTACCTAATTTAAACAGTAAATTCTCATCTGTTGGCTTGAACAAATTTTTTTATTTAAATGTAATTGGATTGACATGATATATTTCTAGCAAGCACATTTTTTCTAAAAAACTTGATATCTGTCAATATTATCACATTTTAAAAATACAGTGGTACTCATCACCGATTTCATTTAATTCACAAAGCGTACATCTTCGTTCACATCTTGGAATATTGTACAATCTACCAGTTACTAATGGACAAACAGAAAAACAACAAAGATGTAGATAGTAGTTATGGAGGTCAAATTAATCAGTGGGAATGCTAATTTGAGGTAAAAGCATGGTCAAAGTCGGTAATTAACAAGTCTTGATTGGCTAATCTTCGGTAGGGAAAGAGGGACCACTATTTCAATGTATCAGGGTCTATGACTGGATGAAATTATTTAATCAAACTATAAATAAAGATTGATTTTGCGGTAAAATCATCAATTTTTATTTCTTTTCGCTAATATACAGATTTTATTACCTATAAGGGGTTCTTGTTTAGGTCTGAATTTTGGCACGTGTGGGGAGGGCGACCCTCTCCAGCAGGATTTTCTCGAAATGAAGGTGAATAACCTATGGTAAACTTTTAAAATTCTGATAGAGGATGGCCACACAAACATTTTGATAAATTGATTATATATAAGGCTTAGATGTAGAAAGTTAGGGAAATCTTGTCGGAAGTTTGGTAGTTTAACATGGGATTCTATGAGAAAGGAATTACACTTCTTTGAGCTTGATGGTCAAAGAACAGTGATTAAAGAGAGAGAGGGACTACTATTTCAATGTATCAGGAGCTGTGATTGGATGAAATTACTTGATCAAGCTATAAATAAAGTTTGATTCTGCTGTAAAATCATGAATTTTTATCTCATTTCGCTCATATAAAAATTCTATGACTTAAAAAGGGGTTGTTTTTTAATTTGAATTTTGGCCAATTTTGGGGGGTGACCCCCTTCCACCATGATTTCCTCGAAATTAAGGTTAATAACCTATGATAAACTGTTAAAATTCTGATAGAGGAGGGTCTGACAAACATTTTGATATATGGATTGTATAGCTAAAATGTAGGATGTTGTGTAAATCTTGTTGGAAGTTTGGTAATTTAACATGGGGCCCTATGGGAATTGGAATTACTATGCTTTGACCTGATGCGCATTGTCCACGAAACGGAGGGTCATACGATAAGTAAACAGGAAAAACCGTAACGGTGAAGAGATTACAACGCAAATAAAATGATGTAAATGAATAAGTAGATAAATGATAAAGAGGAAATAATTTTGACGATTTGAAATAAATCGGGAACAGAAGACAAAACAGATATTTGTAGAGCATTTTTACAAGTTATATCGAAAAACGACACAGAATCAGATTCCAGAATTCCATTTTATAATTGGGTATGAAGGTTATGCATATATTAAGTATATGTATATCTTTTGTGTATCTTGCTATACATGCCAACAGCTCAGGATTTACTCTACTTCCACATTCAAAATGAGAGCGTGATTTTGTATAATGCTGATTTTACTATACATGATTTATAATACAGAAGTCTGAAAATGTTTTATCAGTATCTATTTATTCATCATGTTTCTAACTTGACTATTTCATATATGTTTATTTTTTGTTTTAGTGTACATAGGAGTTCTGATAAAATACATGTACATAGAATTCTCATGATACAGAATGTTTTGAGCAAATATATGCCAAAACATTGTTTTTCAGGTTTCAAGTATCAGTTAGTTCGTTTTATAATGACGTCGACGTCTATCTTATATGATTTCATGTAGCACTAGACCATTAGGATGTGTTTTGTCTTGGCAATTCCCCAGACCTCAGAATTGTGCTATGGATGTGATCAGATCAAATATGTTCTCTTAGGCACTCGGTTCTTATAATTCATATTCATATTTTCTTTCTCTGTAACAAGACTATATACATATCTTTATTATTTTTCAAGTAATATTACTTAGACCTATACTCATACTGAAATGATAAATAGATAATGATAGTTCATGCAATGCGATCTGTAATGTCTTGAGGACGTGGTAGATACGGGACAATGAAGAATATTTATGTTGTGATGTTCTTGGTCATGTGAGAACACTGTAAATGTCAGTAAAACCAGGATTTCAGACTGCTTCCTGGTACATGTATTAAGGAAGTGGTATAGTGGTAATGATAGAAAGCAGCGAATTGTTTATTACCTCATGTATGCATTACTCGTAGTATTGCAACAGAAGGTCCACTGCACCTATATCACTTATCCGTGCACAATTTGCATAATTTCCACATTTACAAACAACTTACTAATTGAACAAAAATGAAATGCAGTATCAGAATGAGAATTTATTATATATTTTTTAATATTTATTATCATCACTATTATATTAGTGTTGTAGCCAGGGTAAAAATAATGTGTATGCTTAAAAGTTAGGTGCGACATATGCGAGAGGCGCGAGTCTGTCTAAGAATCTAGGGATTCGGGGCAAGCCCCCGGGAAATTTTGAAATTTAGAGTGCACCGGAAGCTTTTTCCTGGCTGTCAGACCCTGAAATATAGAATTAAAATTATCCGTAAAATTATGTTTTATTCTGTAAAAATATTAACATTTTGTGTTCAACATTTTCAATAGTTACCTGGGTTGGGTGTTAAACCATTTCACAAGGACACCTTGATGACAAATCTCTTATATTCGAGAGTACCGAACCTTTGATGAATGAATGTATGTGGAAGTCTTTGTCACACAGCTGAATTCTAAATTTTTGCGACTCTGAGTAATGAAACAATAATATTATCAAAAATTCTGTTTTCAGGGGGCGTAGCTGGGCTCTAAATGATGTGGAGGCACAAAAGGCGAGAGGTCTTGGGACTGCTTAGGTACCCAGTCAGTGGGTCTATTGTGAAACCCTGGTAGGGAGCACAGGGGACGAAAACGGATGTTTAGGAAATTCAAAACACATTTAAATGCATTTTTGAGCAGTTATGTTGGTCATACTAAAAGTGCATACATGCAGTATAAATTAACTGAATATGCATAAATTAAGTAATTTCGATACATCGTTTCTTTCTGCGTCTGTCATCTTTCTTTATATTGCAAAATACACGAGTACCACTCTCGTGAAAGATTTACATGTTTAACAATACAAAGATTCATCTTAAATCTTGTTGCTTGCATGTTTGTTGTACAGACATTTCATGCGCGGATCCAGAAATTTTTGTCAGAGGGGGTCCAACCAAAAAAGGTCAATTTTTCTCTTAGACGAGGGGGGGGGGGGGGGTCCAACCCCAAAAATGCCCAAATATTACCTTTTTTTGGTAAAATTTTCGGATTCCAGGGGGGGGGTCCAGACCCCCCTAACCCCCCCCCCTCTGTATCCGCGCATGCATTTATCAATCTACAGTCTACAGGTTAGACCAGATGTCCGGGATTAATGAGCGTTTCCTGTCCGGATAATAACGTCCGCTGGCTCATTAGATATAAGTGATTAAGACAAGACTGTTCACGAACAGGTTTGTCACCTGTCTAAGTTTTGGACCTTGACCTTTAAGATCACATAGACCCTCACAGGGTGTTGAGTTTCATCATGATTGATCATCCCTGCAAGTTTGATGAAGGTATGTTGTGATAAAGTAAGTAAAATCTATTTATGTAGAAGTGTGACTATCGGATGGATGGACAGACAAGTGCCGGACAAAGTGAATACGTCTTGACCTTGAAAGTAAGAGTATGAATTTTAAAAATGACAAGAGGACACTTATGAATTTCAAATTCTTTTTTCGATATTAAGATATGACTGCTAAAAAGTATTGGTATTAACAGACAGCTATTAACATACTCTACCTACCCAGGAAAATACAGATCCCTCCTTCTCTTTATAGTAATACACGCATATATGGTAGATACGCCGCTGATTATAACAGCAATACAGATATATAACAAATATAACAAAACATATAGCATGATATAAGTGTCCATGACAATCAATAGAAATTTGAAATACCATTGGGTTATATTATTTCAAATATATGTTTATGTAAGAACATTGAAAGAAGTAACATGAAAACAGAAAAAAATGTATACGTTGGATGTAGTTTTGTAATTTAGTATTGCAGATACATATGTATTCTCTGTCTCTCTCTCTCTCTCTCTTGTTGTTGTTTTTAATTACTGATGAATTGTAAACTTTTAGCGGGCCAGTACAATCCATATTATACAAACGAAAATGTCATAAACCTCAAGAAAGTCATATGAACCTTGGATTTCATTGATTGATATGATTTACAGCAAACAAATGATCTATACAACGTATTTTGTTACAAATTGAAGTTAAAAAACACAACAGGCAAAGTGCTCAGCTCCAGCATGCCATTGCTGGCTCAAATAAACAATACGAAAACATTCATTATAACATTAAGATGATTTAATTTTGAAATAAAACTTTCGAATAACTTTTTGAAAACATAGATACTAAGAATAATAAAAGACAACAAACGAATACCCAATTGTTTCTCTACACGGAATAAAGCAGGACAATGATACAAATACATGAGAAAAAGATTGACTCAGAATTAGGTTTTCCATTCGTGTTTTTCTAAAATGATTTAATTTACATATTGAGAGCTGCAAAACATTGACATGAAAATAAATTGCTTCTAAAGGGGTTTGACTCACTATCCTTAACGTGCCCTAATTGACATACATGTATGTCAAATTTAGAAAAAAAAAACTAGATAAGTCGGTGCGCCAGGAACGGTTTTTCCAGTGTTCTTGTAGAAATAAATCGGGTACTAAGGAATGATCTAAACGTTTCTCCTGTGATATATACCATTCATAATCGACTTGTTAGGAAACGTTTATATGTTATTCACTTTAGTAACTATTACTATTCATATAATGAAAGTGAAACGAGTTAAAAACCATATTTACCATTTTGTGGGATATTGTGTAGTAAAAGGAATCAAATGGCAGAGTAATGCTGTGAAACATACCACTTTACTTATATTATTTATATGAAATGAATAAAAATTGCCAAATGCCTTCTTATTTCTCTTTTCTGAATTAAAAAGAAAATTACATAAAAATGTGTTATAATGACTGAGCAGAAAAGACCCAAAAGCGTCAATAATATGATTTCAGAACGGAACCAAAACCAACAACACTTCTTTAGACACCGTTCCTAGATCACTGAGGCAATCGGTCTGAAAAAAAAGTTTGTCGAAAGAGGGTATCTTTTTGGGTTTATTATTGCCTTGACAACCCCCCCCCACACACACACACACAACACCACCACCACCACCACCACCATCACACTCACTACCACGGACGGGGTCAAAAAACAACACCGTTTGTGGAGGACTTTGAATATTTCATTCATACCAAATTTCATCAAAATGCTTTCAGTGATTCTTAAGAAGAAGGTGAACGGAGGACGGACAGATAGCAGAATGTAGCTACTATATCTCAACTGAGCCTTCGGCTGAGGTGAACTACAAGTCAACATTGACTGATTATTGTTTTACTTTTTTCATAACCAGAAACATCAACATTTGTCTGAATCTGGGCGAAACAAAAAACAAATTCAATGTTAGATGTTATATAGGCTTCATAACAAAAGAAATAAACCCTTAGTAATAAGCAAAATATATTAAGTAACTGTATTTTTATCTTTCTTTGTAGATCTTGTCTTATTTTGAGCATAGATCGATACTCGCCAAAAGGTGATATTGAAAATTTCATAGCCATTTGAAATAGTATAAAGATCAACACATGTACATATATATAGACAGATATAGACAGACGATATATCATCGTAGCATGATTCTTACCGAAGTTTATCACTACATTAGCTATTTTATTTTATATATCAACAAACGTGTGTACATTAGTTTACACTTAGCATCTGAGAGCGTGTTCCTTTTCGAGAGGGACTTTTGATCTGAGTGTTGTTGTGTTTCTTCCTTTTGTCCTATTGGAATATTGATATACCTAATCAATGAAAATAACAATACTGGACTGCTGATAAATAACAATACTGGACTGCTGATAAATAACAATACTGGACTGCTGATAAATAAACCCGACGTAAACAAGAGCATCCGCTGCATCATCGGCAAATCGTTTGCCATGTGGTTGTAAACTGTATTTTATGGCTGCGCTTTGCAAACTTCGTTATGTCCTGAAGAGTCGAGTATGGATAAATCTGCAGTGTAATAGGCAGCCGCTGCATCAATGATACATCATACATAGACACAATACATTGGACGGAATGATAAACATCAGTTGTTAGATACTATTATCGATTTATATGTCTTTTAATAAACATTCGGGGGAATTTTCTCCGCGTCGTCCTCGATCAGTGTGACAACAGCTTGGGGGAAAGAATGTTATTATATGTGGTATGTTAGATCAGCATGCCAAGCATTTGAATTAAAAGCAATCTACTTGACACCCGGAAGTACATTCAGTAAGTCAAATTATAATACTCCATATGATATACTAATATTTCTCTAATCAAGGACATGGAATTTCTTGTTTGTGTACATGCAGTTTACATGTGTATTTGGTTTTTAACTAGCAATGTTTGTAAAATGTTATATTTCTGCACTTTGTGTCCGATTCGACTTATAATGGCGAATGTTATGGTACATGAATAATTTTGTGCCTAGACACAAAACCCTTTATCTCTTTCTTTAAATTAAACAACTTAATGTATCATCAACAGTGGCAAATTTTAAATCCATGGGTACTATATTTCTGATCATTTTATCCTCAATCATGTCGTTGCATCGACCAGAGATCTACATAATTAACATTCGCATGTGTTTTGGTCTACCACCCGACATGTTATAAATGACCAAATGCTACATAACACAGTAAAATATTATAAGCAAGTGAAATATAAACTCTTAGATTGATTACGATGCCAATTCTTCACGGAAAATATCTTCTATTGGCTAATCACCTCCGCCATTGCATCGATTTACGCAGCGGGTAGAATTTACCACTCTTTCCATTTAACATGGAAGTTTTAGTAAGTGTAGAACTTTAAAAGGTATGGTTGGGAAATGTATAAAACAAAACAAAGCACATTTCTCTTTTGTTACAACATGTGTACCTAGTGGTGCAGGTGGGTCATAAATCATAATATGTGACGAAAGGTAAGACCTTGACGTTAGACTAGGTAAAAATCTTCAATCAGTAATTTTGAAATATTTCTTACATTAGGGAATCTAGTCATCGACCACCTCATTATTATGGCAAGTTTCATAAATAATTTTGCTTCATCAGATTCAGTCGACATTTTAAATCCAATTCAAGACGAAATAATGGTGTACATTATATGACAGATCGAATAAATATGTGTCATTATTTTGTATCTGAATCAGTCGGCAAAGTAAAATGTATTATATTAACCTACTTTTAAATCAATAGATAATTGTGTATGTATTAATTCAGTGGAATATGAAATTTACTTTATTGTATGAACTAGATATTTAAGTGCATGATCGAGACGGTATCATCAATTTACCTTCAAAATGGAGAATGCATTTTCTGTGTTTATTAACGCAACTATGGAACGTTATAATTGGATTGTAATTCTTGTTCACTTGGCAGAAGAGATCTAGAAGGACGGGGAATCCAATCTTTCTTTCCATAATAATAATAATGATAACACTCTGTCACGTGCCTAAGTAGCCGAAATTTCGTGCAGAGTGTTCTTCTTATTATTATTATGATCTTTTTATGTCTTCGGAAAATATTCTTAATGCGACCACAGGCCTTGTCACAGGCACACTTCAAGCAGAAAATCAGTTAGCAAATGTCTACGTGTATCGACAAATATTTACAAAACAATCACAAGACGTGATCCTGGATCAGTCACTGCAGAATTAGATCCATCTATGTCGTCTGTATCAATCTGAAATCAATGTGATATAAAAAGAATATATTCTATTCGGATTTTGGTGGACAAAAGAACACATGCATCCATATTAAGTATCTACAATATTGTAATACTTTTTAGCACTCACAAAGATGAAATTATTTACGGTAGGCGTTTCCCATTCACGGCGACATAGTGATATTTCTGTATAGGTCCCAGATGTTGTCTGTATGGCCTATAAACTAAGGTAACGGATAAAAGTCGTATAATACTAGTCACTATATTCCCTAACTTATTGGCATTGCCCTAAGTTATTGGCATTATTTGTTTTTATTATTCTGCTAGTAAGGTTTATGCTTATTTTCATCGGGGATAATAGATGCAATACGACAGATTTTCCATTTCCCTTTCCTAACCAATTTGTAATTGTTACAAAGTTTGATGTGTTTCAGTAGCCATCAAGATATACCCGCAATCTGAAGATTTTGAGAATGCTAGGTTTTGTCAGGTTTGTGTCTGTTGAAGTAGCGTGGCCAGTTTCGGAATCTGGATTTGTATATGGTAGATACCTAGCTACCTGACTGACCGTGAGGTGCTCCATACTAGGTGTGTTTTTTCTGGAGACGACTCTGTACAGGTACAATAAGGGGACGTCAATACCAGCAAAGCAACCAAAGCAACACTTACAATTATTATCTTCAAAATACACGAAGGCACAATATCGTGAATAAATCATAGAATATCTGGAGAATTGGCCAAGCTAAGAATCTTATTCTAATATAGACAGTGGCATATGAGCAGGTGATCTTCGTGACCGACAGGAATGCGCGGATTTTCTATTTTATCAAGCCTTGGCCCAATCCTCGACAGTACCAAGTGCTAAGGGTCAACTATGTACCATGACAAGAGTTTGTGATTTTTTCTGGCATTCAGATTTCCTCCATCATATAAGTAGATGTAGCACGTATAAGCCGGGTGACTCGGAGGATAAGGTGCTAGACTCGACTTCCGCAGTGGGTACACCGGTATTCTGTCTTTCTGACAAGACAGTGAAAACCGAAGTCCCGTTTCACGGTAGGCGTGGCATGTAAAAGATCCCTCACTGCTTCAGGTGGGTCAGTTCCAAAGGTAGAAATTTCTGTGCAATGCATCATGCAGATGCCGTCACCATATATGTGAAATAATCGTGGAGTGGCATAAAACAATAATCAATCGTGCAAACTAATGTTTCAAGTACTAAAATGAAATTTTGACTTACTTATTTCGAAACAAACATAAGTACGACCGAACAAAATGAGCCTCTGCTATGTAATATCATATATAATCCATTGTAGGGAGATGAATACAAACAATATGTCACATACGTAATGGAAATGTTTAGGAACATTTCTGGCGGCGTATATTTTGTAATGAACTTTTAGTTAATCTATCTGTCGGCAAACTGAAATACCCTGTCCTCATTCGTTCCAAATATCAATGACGCTACTCTATATCAATTTTTGCAATCCCTTTGTTTTCCTTTGATATCGGTTGCATATCGGCCTCTATATATCCTGGTTTGAAGATAGCGTCTCCAATCTCTAGGGTAGGTCTCGTATTTCCATTTGGTTAAGCGAGACCAATGTCAAAACTTAGGTATGGGCTGTACAAATCAATTTATCTTAATGTTCTAAAATATTAAACGAATCCGCTATTTATTGCATTTTTATATGCCCGTCATTAGACGGGATGTATTATGTTATGGCGCTGTCCGTTCGTCCGTGTTTCCGTCCGTCCGGGGTCATGTTTTCCGGACTTTTTTTGCCGTGTTTTAAGATATTGAGTTGAAATTTGGTATATAACTTTATTTCAAGCAGCGTCAGTACCAGTTCGAGTTTTGTTACGATTGACCTACTTTTGACGGATTTATGGCCCTTGGACTTATAAATTTCAAAATTTAAAAAAAATCATTAAAAATCAATTTTTTGTCAAAACATTATGAAATTTCTCAAGAAACAAGTATAGTGTACCAACTATTACATACGTTACGGTTTTTAATATCTTTTTCTTCATTTTTGAGAAATTTATAATTTTAGGGGGGGGGGGGTTGACCATATGTCCTAGGTCATGTTTTCCGGACTTTTTTAGCCGTCTTTCAAGATATTGAGTTGAAATTTAGTGTATAGCTTTATATCAAGCAGCGTCAGTACCAGTTCGAGTTTTGTTACGATTGACGTACTTTTGACGGATTTATGGCCCTTGGACTTATAAATTTCAAGATTTTTTCAGAAATTCATTAAAAATCTAATTTTTGTAAAAACATTATGAAATTTACCATGAAACAAATAAAATGTACCAACTTCAACATATTTCACAGGTATTGATATCTTTTTCTTCATTTTTGAGAAATTTATAATTTTAGAAGGGGGGGTGTTAGGGGGGGGGGGGGGGAGGCTTGTACTAAAAAATTTCAAGGTTTTTTTTTGCAGGTCAAGTTCCAACATGGGTTGGATAGGACCATTTCTGCAAGAGTTATTGCCCTTGGACTTATTCCTATGATAAAATGCTAAAACGCAATTAATTTCAGTAAACGTCAGATGTTTTTCATGAAAATTATGCCAAATGCGAATTGATCCTGTCCGAATTAAGCGACGGGCGTATTATGCTACGCTAGGGGTTGCTTTTGTTATCATTGTCAGTTTCTAGTGGAAAGTGTGTGTGTGTGTGTGTGTGTGTGTGTGTGTGTGTGTGTGTGTGTGTGTGTGTGTGTGTGTGTGTGTGTGTGTGTGTGTTAGAATATTATTTCAGACAGAAGGACGGGTTCTAGATTAGTTTTCACTGGAAAGGTATACTTTGGGGACATGTCAATTACGTGCCACCTATAGATGATTTGTATCTGTCGATTGGAAAAAAATGGGTCCGAGAAATTCAATTGTACGTCTTTTTCGGTCTATGTGGTCACCAGGTGGGACCATCAGTTTAGCTGACAAATATGTCATCATGTGATGACGGGTTATCAGTTTTGCAATACCGGTTGTTAAATTTCCTTTAATACAATGAAGAGTCAACTTAATTAGGATCTATATTAAACTATGCCCTTTATAGGTTTGCATCAGTAATCGTTTAAACCCTAATTACATTAAAGTGATTGAACGAAGTCTAAATCTACTGATAAGCAAATTTTGGCACTGTCGTACACGCAATATAAACCCATGAACTTGAAATTAAACAATAACAGAAAGCAGCTCTTTGAATTGAACCTAGATCTGAATAAGGACATACAGAAATGAACTTATTTCTATACTTTGTGATAATTGTGGGTACTTGAATTTTCTGTTAAATTTTTACAAACCTGTGGTCAGTAAAAAGATTCTCTATCGCCTTCGGATTGTGTCTATGTTTCTCATTTGATCCGATATGCAAAGGCGTGTTCAACATATTTTCATTTCTTTCACAGAAGTTATTTTTAAAATTATAATAGTATAAGCACTCGTAGAATAGTCTTAAATCAACGTTAAGCATTTTCACGGTAGTTATAAAGACTTGTTTGCAAATAGCAAATTACACTTTCTAACATTATTACTTCTTTGATTGTAGTTCTTGTTAGACTTCACAAGTTTAGTTACAGTGGTGCTATATCACACTGTTCATTCTGATTTTGGACTTTGTTCAGTAAATGTAAGATACACCAGTAGAACCCAATGTGATTGGCTTAAGTGGTTTAACCTGATGAAGCAACACGGCGGGTATGACCAATCAGCAGGGGACACTTACTGATCCAAGACATGTAATCCAACCTCTGACAAGTCATCACAACGGATGTGACCAATCAGCAGTGGACACTTACTGATCCAAGACACGTGATCCAAACTCTGACAAGTCATCACGGCGGGTGTGACCAATCACCAGTGGACACTTACTGATCCAATACACGTAATCCAACCTCTGACAAGTCATCACGGCGGGTGTGACCAATCAGCAGTGGATACTTACTGATCCAAGAGACGTAATCCAACCACTGACAAGTCACCTCGGCGGGTGTGACCAATCAGCAGGGGATAGTTATTGATCCAATACACGTAATCCAAACTCTGACAAGTCATCTCGGCGGGTGTGACCAATCAGCAGGGGATACTTACTGGTCCAATACACGTAATCCAACCTCTGACAAGTCATCACGGCGGGTGTGACCAATCAGCAGTGGATACTTACTGATCCAAGACACGTAATCCAACCACTGACAAGTCACCTCGGCGGGTGTGACCAATCAGCAGTGGATACTTACTGATCCAAGACACGTAATCCAAACTCTGACAAGTCATCTCGGCGGGTGTGACCAATCAGCAGGGGATACTTACTGGTCCAATACACGTAATCCAACCTCTGACAAGTCATCACGGCGGGTGTGACCAATCAGCAGTGGATACTTACTGATCCAAGACACGTAATCCAAACTCTGACAAGTTGTCACGGCGGGTGTGACCAATCAGCAGGATAGGTTATTTTCCTGATCCCAGCTTTGAACCGCCCTGGTTTAACATGAAAAGGGATCACGACAAATGCTACCAGTTAATATAAGGTGCTAATTTCCCATATCCCACTTCTGGTTCTTTCCTTTAATTTGGTTAGGTCCTTACGACGTAGCTATAGTTTACAGTTTGATATAAAACAATTCATTTTTGTTTCTATTCTACTTACACAGCGAGTACAAAAGTATTCCTTGTCCACCTTGGAATGTCCACTGTGGTACAATAAATGTCCATCAAGGTACGCTATCGAGTCATTGCATCAATCATTTTTCTTTACATTTTTCATACTCTTTCCCTTTGCAATTTGGACTTCAGAGAAACCATTTTAAGTATAGTAGATGACGACATCCACACCGAAATCAGTAGGAGTCGATACTCGGACCAATGGATGACAACAAAGGTCAAGCGCCTACTGTGCCCATGACAGAAAGCCTTAAAGAAAAATCCCCAAGGACCAAGCTCGATATCGTCAACTCAAAGCAGCAGCACAAAGAAAAAAGAGGACTGCCCATCATAAGTTTATAATTCAGACAGTATTACAAAAAAAACCCCAGTTTGTGTTGGACTCTTTGGAATCCACGCCAAACATCTACATGAGTATGCAAACCAGATTGCCCCAGCACTGACCAAAACTTTCCAGATTACGCTGGAATCAGGCACCATACCAGATGACCGGCGCACAGTCTCTATTGTCCCAGTATTACAAAAAAGGAGATAAACATCAGACCTCCAACTATCAACCAGTATCCCTGGCCTCTATCTGATGCAAACTGCTAGAGCATATCATTCACAGCCAGGTATAGAACACTTCGACCAGTATTCTATCCTCACCAACAGTCAGCACGGCTTCAGATTTACGCGTTCCTGTGATACTCTGCTTTTCATCACCATAGACAGTATTGCCCGCACCTTGGACAAGGGAAGACATGCTTTGGATTAGCCTAAGGGACTACCTGAACAACAGACAAGTCCTGCTGGATTACCATACCTCACTGAGCACTGATTTTTTTTGGGGGGGGGGTGTTTGAGTGCCACAGGGAACAGTACTTGGCTCGTTTCTCACCTTACATTTATCAACGACCTTCCAGAAGTTACAAATAAGAGGCTAGGTTGTTAGCAGATAATTGCTTACTGTACCGTCCAATCAATAGCCCAGAGCAAAATCTAACAGGACTTTCGACTTCTTAAAGCGACATATGAGAGGATGTAGAACATCAGTACGTGTCAGCATGTAAGAATCCATTGTATGTCCAACGCTGGAGTATCCTGCCTCTATATGGGACCGGACATACTGACCAGATAAAGTCCAGCGTAGATTCACTACAAGGAACTACTGGGACAGGAAAGCAGACAACGTTACCAACATGATCAGCTCAATGGAATGTGAACCATTACAGATAAGAAGAGTATAGATTCGCCATTCAAAATCAAGCGCAACCTAGTGGCCATTCCAGCAGAGCAGTACCTCATCCAATCAGACATCAGGACAAGGGGTCAGCATACCTTCCGGATTCCATCTACAACAGAGAATGTGTACCGGCTCTCTTTCCCACGCACTATCAGGGATGGGAACAAAGTACCATCAGCAATGACATTAGCCTGTTCCTTGGAGGACTATTGGACAGCAATGGGCAGCGTGCCACCAGCCCATTTCAACAAAGAAAGGGGAGCAAGGAATTTAACTTTAAATACCGGTACAAGTACTGCCCTGAGAGGCTTTTATCTTGATTGCCACAGGAAGTATAACACTCAACTTAAGAGTACACTTGTTACAGTAGAAGAAAATGATGATAAATATGCCTCCCAGACACTTTGTCATGCATAATATTTGATTCAGATATACTATATTATTCCCTCATATACAATCTGACCATCAGTGCAGGAGAACTTCTGTTATCATTATACAGATAATGAATGATTCCATGATGAGTCAATAATCCAATAATAATTATTATTATTATTTATATTATTATTACTATTATTATTATTATCATTATTATTATTATTATTATTATTATTATTATTATTATTATTATTATTATTATTATTATTATTTTAGTTCAGCTAATAATTTGTAAATGATACACGAACGTACTTGACTAACCTAAAAGAGACAACTGAAGACATCTGACAAAGCTGTATGACAAAAATCACCAAGGACATGCACACAAAACATGATAATAGTAGAATATACACTGAAAAACGACATTACAAAAATATTCGAATATGCTGCGGTTACGATACCGACTTAGAACGGTCAATTAAAGTAACAAACGTCACTCATTTGGTGTGGTTAACCGGTTACAGGCGCCCAACTAACCCTAACACCTCTCTCTCTCTCTCTTTCTCTCTCTCATTTTGAGATTGGCAAATAAAACAAAACATGACAAGCATTTATCATTCGCTTGCGTGGGTGTCCTTTACTGGTAATGAAGAACGCCTAACAATACTTCCTTGTAAAACGAGTAGGGGAACCCTCGTTTCTTTCGTATTCCTGTACAGACCTTCAGGTAAGTGATAGAGCTACATCAAGTACATCAAACTACTAGTCTATATGAATTAGTTCCTTAAAATTTGTCTGAATAACAGCGAGTATAGGTTAATGGTTAGTATATCTATAGTACTATAGATACCGGTGGTCGATGTGGGCACCAGAGGACCGCCTCCTGTAATGATCAAGTCAATGACGCTTGTACACAATGGACGAGGCTGTGTAGGCGGTTGGTACGTTAGTTAGTAAACAGACATAGGAGGATGTAATGTCACTGTACGTTTAGTCGCGTGGCATATAGGTAATAGGACTTTCGCTTTGCTCTCCAACTTCTTACTACATTATAATAATCAGTAAATTCTATTATCAGTATCATAACAGGAAGTGGAAATACTATGCGAAAGTACTAAGGTCAGAGGAACGTCCGTCCGCAGACGGCAGACTTAATTAAAATGTCCATGCTTTCAGTCAAATCAAATAATACTACATAGTTATCTGTAGTTTGGAACTCCATTCCATCCCATCCCCTTTATTTTTCAAAAGAAACAAATCTGGAAGTATTAGACTCTATCTCTTTCAATCTTTCTTGACTTATACAGTCGAATATTATCCATTCCTCTTTAAAATAAGACTAATTTTGCATTTAATTATGAACTTATTGGTGTGATAAGAGTGGGATCTGAAGCTGGAATTTCGAAAGAATTTGGCTGATGTCAAGTTGGAACCCTTCTCTCTCTTTCTCTCTCTCACACACAAACATTGCTGGATCCGCCCCTGTACATTGACTTTTCGGTAGACCTGTCAATAACATAAACGGACTTTCTTGAATTAGGATAAACTGATAGACATTTTACGTATCACATTCCAAAATAAAAAGATAATCACCGAAGTTGCCCATCCATTTCTAATATCCCCTCAGCATGCCTACAATCATATCAAATACAACATGCATTCATGGCTGTTGTTACTTCATGACCCTGCCTACATTCGTGACTTGTTATTGCAAGATCATATGGACATTCGTGACTGTTGTTACTACATGATCATGTGAACATTCGTGGCTGTTGTTACTACATGATCATATGAACATTCATGACTGTTGTTACTGCATGACCCTGCCTACATTTGCAACTTGTAATGGCATGATCATATGGACATTCATGACTGTTGTTACTACATGATCATGTGGACATTCGTGGCTGTTGTTACTGCATGACTCTGCTGACATAGATGACTTGTTATTGCATGATCATATGGACATTCGTGACTGTTGTTACTACATGATCATGTAGACATTCGTGACTGTTGTTACTACATGATCATGTAGACATTCGTGACTGTTGTTACTACATGATCATGTGGACATTCGTGACTGTTGTTACTACATGATCATGTAGACATTCGTGACTGTTGTTACTACATGATCATGTAGACATTCGTGGCTGTTATTACTACATGATCATGTAGACATTCGTGGCTGTTGTTACTACATGATCGTGTGGACATTCGTGACTGTTGTTACTACATGATCATGTGGACATTCGTGGCTGTTGTTACTACATGATCATGTAGACATTCGTGGCTGTTATTACTACATGATCATGTGGACATTCGTGACTGTTATTACTACATGATCATGTGGACATTCGTGGCTGTTGTTACTACATGATCATGTAGACATTCGTGGCTGTTATTACTACATGATCATGTGGACATTCGTGGCTGTTGTTACTACATGATCATGTGGACATTCGTGGCTGTTATTACTACATGATCATGTGGACATTCGTGACTGTTGTTACTACATGATCATGTAGACATTCGTGACTGTTGTTACTACATGATCATGTAGACATTCGTGACTGTTGTTACTACATGATCATGTAGACATTCGTGACTGTTGTTACTACATGATCATGTGGACATTCGTGACTGTTGTTACTACATGATCATGTAGACATTCGTGACTGTTGTTACTACATGATCATGTGGACATTCGTGACTGTTGTTACTACATGATCATGTGGACATTCGTGACTGTTGTTACTACATGATCATGTGGACATTCGTAACTGTTGTTACTACATGATCATGTGAACATTCGTAACTGTTGTTACTACATGATCATGTGGACATTCGTGGCTGTTGTTACTACATGATCATGTAGACATTCGTGGCTGTTATTACTACATAATCATGTGGACATTCGTGGCTGTTATTACTACATAATCATGTGGACATTCGTGACTGTTGTTACTACATGATCATGTGGTTATTCATGACAATCATTACTGCATGATTCTGCCAACAGTGTGAATGAAGAGCACATGAGTAGGTTAGAAATAAAGATCGTACTAATTAAAGAGTTTTGAGGTCATGAAATGTCAAGCAAATTAGGCCGGAAATTTGACGTATCTGTGGTTTAAAGGGAAATGATGTCTCGATTTCTTGTGCTATCATCATTCTATCACACAATACTAAAAGAACTACACAAACCCCATATATTTCAGGACTACAGCAAAATAAAAGGATCAATTTCACTTAAAAATTTTACCTGTTTTATAGCAATGACTGAGAGGAGAGAATTTAATCATTCTCACATTCAACATCCATACACATATAAACATGTAGAAATAGCATGATACTAGTATGAAGATTTGTATATACATAGATAACGGCAGAAATCTTTATGTATTTAAGATAAAAATAATTCAGATCTCAAATAACAAACAAAGTATATTTGCAGTGATCAGCAATACTGTAAATTGGAACCTCGTAGAGCATTCTCGCCTAGGAACTTTAACAACTTCAAAATAAACGTCATATATGGGTGATTAGATATATCTGACCCCCAGTCTGTAGTGAGACTGGGACTAAAGAAAAAATGTGTTCAAGCGTGGATCTAAAAGCTTTCTTAAACCAGGGTCTACCTAAGGCAAATGTTTAAGGGGTCCCCTATGATCCACTCCTTGAATCCCCTATGATCCCTTATCACTGTGGGTTAATTAGTTGGGTTGAAAGCGGCATATTCGTTCAATACTTGCTTGAAAACAAAATCGACTGTTCCTGGCTTGGATACACGACAGTTGGTTCAACACAGAAAATTGTACATCTGTTGCCGTTATTTTATAAATGCAATATTATTAATAAAATGTATATATATTATCCTTCATAATCCTGACAGGTCTCTTATAGCACTAGTCGCATTCTAGTTAATGCTTTGCCTCCACATTATGAATCGTTGGAAACCCACGCCACGGTTTCGCTTCTCTTACGCAACAAGTTGTGGGTTTCCAACTTTACATATTAGTTTACAAAAATTGTATTGAGAATGGGTCCATTTCAGACACAATTTCTATTTTCTAATGTCCGACCCTGTTTTGTGGTGGAGATTTTGATATAAACAGTGATTTTGCCGATACCTTGATGACTCTGGATCTTGAGTCATCAACCCTACATTTGCGCATGTATCACCAACACCCTAACCACCAATATATTTCCATGTTACTCGATTTATTTCTGGATTCCTGGAATAATATCCGAACATATATACAGATCTTCTGCAGTAAATAACTATACTACAGTATCATTCATTGCACTGGTCATCTGTCAATTTTGTCCCATAACATGTTAGGGTTGATGCATGAAGGCATGTCGCACTGTGAAAAGTCAACCATAATATGTACATGGAACATGTTCCCTTGAGCGCATGGGTATGTTATCTCCCGGTTACATAACACATTACTGACATCGCAAACATTTTATTCTGACATAATAAGAAGACTTAATCTAATCTGAGATAATTACTTTGAAGGGATACCTGTTAATAAAACTCGATCACCTGAGGCCGAGTAAGACAGGTTAATTAGCTAAAGAAATAGCTCAGCAATCGCCTCCTAGGGGGATATATTGCTCGCTTGTAAGGAAACACCGTGAAACAATCATTTCTCTTCAGTATAAAAGGCACTGTGCGTAATTTACCAACCTCAGTGATAAGTGATTACCCGTCGATCTGATACAGGTATGTTATTATGCATTAATCAAATTATTTGTCATCTGTCGCGTTTCGCCAACTCCCCCGCGACTCGCATAAATAACTGAATAAACAGCAGAATGGAACCTGAAATATCAATGTACATAGGTAAATGCGATTGAATGGGCCACGCCTGTGGGAATATCACTTCACGTAATAAAATACAGCCGTAAACGCGGATAGGCGGCGGCCACGGTGAAAATCGACAAATCATTGTTTAGGTATGCGTCTTCCACATGCAAGATTTCTACAGGTTTTTGTCGATTATTTGTAATTTCAGTGTGCTAACACACAGTTTGTATCGTTTTGTAGATGGAGGCACATTGCCTTTGAGGAATATAGCTGCAACACAACCAGAGGTAAGCAATGTAAAACTATTAGGAAGAGCTATGTACTTTTTTCTTTTTGTGCAATCATCCAAATCGAGTTCGTTTTGTGTTTAGCCTTACGAGGTTTTTTTTTTTTTTTTGCTCTGATCGAATTTTGGATGAATCATTGTGTGATGGAATCTCTTGTGTTGCCATTCTTATCTGTACTGTTGTAGGAACATGTTAGGCAGTGAGAAGTGGTTAAATATTTTCTATATTTTTCAAACTTCCAAACAATTAGTACTCTCCTTCTGTTTCAAGTAATGTATATTCCTGTATGCTGTTTCTGATGTTAAAATTGTTTTGTGAAAGGGATTTTCTTCAATTTTGTACGTGTACACCCAAAATGAGTCGTATGCTATATGTGTTTCTTACTTAAATGTAACATTCTGACATCAAAATTTACACGGGTACTGAAAGGATTTCACGTTTAATACTTTAACTTGTACCTATATACAACTTCCCCGAGAGGCAGCATAGTCGTCAATGTCTAATCCATTATTGCTGATGGTTCGCTGGCTGGGAAGTTTGTGTCATCGTTTTTATAAATGATAATTGATCTGCTATAATGATGACCCAGTTAATGAGGTGGTCGGTTTGTGACCGAAAGGTTCCGTGTTCAGTTCCCGCCGTGGAAACACCGATGTTCTGTCTTTGGAATGAGACAGTAAAAAGCGAGGTCCCGTATTACGGTAGGCGTGGCACATGAAAGATCCCCTACTGCTTCGGGTGGGTCCGGTGCAAAGGTATAGATTTCTATGCCGTGCATCAGACAAATGCCGTCACCATATACACGTGAAATAATTGTGAAGTGACGTAAAACAATAATCAGTCAATCAATCTGCTTTAATGATGATAGTTAGATTGTATACTTCTCATTTTTAAATTAAAATAGTGTGATTGATCTTAAAGTCGTTACCTTACGACCTTGAACTCTGAATATTATGTCAATATTACACTTGATTAAATCTTGACTCACATTTCAATAGCAATATATTGGGGGTCCAAATATTGCGATTAGAGATTGACCGATATCATATTAATGTTAGACTTGTCAAGTCTCTATGTTAAGAGTATATTAATTCATAATGTCCCTTGTATGAAATTCAGCTCGTTGTCATACTGCATTTCTCTAGAACATATGTTTTCACAATATCTAACGTATTATAATAGCGAATAATTATTAAGGAAAACATAACATAGAGACTTCAGCAAGTCTATATTTATATATGCGTGTAACTTCGATAAAAACAAAGCTACAGTGCACGTAAAATTATATCTTAGATGATAGTAATACATAACCAGTCTTTAATTGTGCGTGTACAAGGCTAACGATCGACCCCCTTAGGAATGTGGTGCGTACCAGCTCAGTGTAAGGAGTCATTGTTGTTTTCCTCGCTAGAGAGATCATGTGTGTCATTACGTAGTCAGTGTAAGATGTCCACAACCCAGTAAGAAGTGATACATAGATACATATACACATAGTGAGTCAAACCTCCTACATATTTCTCCAATATAACAAGTTCATTTACTACAACTTGACTACTTGCCAACCCATCTTCAGTTGGCAATAATAAAATCGTAGGAAGAAATTATATATATATATATATAAATATATATAGGGCGTGGCATGGCTAGATGCATGATTTTTTTCTTAAAACATAAAAACTCTGGTTTCATGTACGATATAGTAGAGAGCAATAGGAGTACTCCCTACAACCTACGAGGGACAAGATGACGTCTCGAGTAACTCGCAAAGCACCGAAGTCTCTTGGTAGGGTCAGGTCAACATTCCATGATTGTTTGGACAGTGGGCTGTATTACAGTTCGACATCGATTGAGGATTATGACCAACATTTATCTCCATAAAAGGTCTAATCTCCATACAGATTTCACGTTTACATTGGACTGGAAGTCTAAACAGTCGCAGATCCAAGACTATAGAATACCTGACCTAAAGAATTCGAGATGTAAAAAGAATACATGTAGAAAAATCGATACTGAAAAATCTTAGGAAAAATATAGAAGAGAAGGTGAGAACAGAAACTTCCAAACACACAACCGACTTTTACAGAAGCATGTCTCTTCCATTTGTTTGGCTTTTGTCAAATTAAATGACCGTCCTAAGTCGGTATCGTAATTGCACTACAATCAAATATTTTTGTAATGTGTTAAATGTTCTATTATATTATTTATATTCATGTATTGTATAGCTCCATGGTGACTTCTGCCACATAACTGAGCCGGTAACTCCTCTTTTTTCTTCCAGGATTATAATCATATGTTATCTGTAACACAACACGCATTAATTAACGTTTTCAGCATAACATTTATCGACTATTTCTATGATTTCTGTAAGGTCCGCGTTTTGTTTACCTGTGTACAAAATACACGTATGTAATGTTGATCCATTTATTTACTGTCTATATCATAGGCGGATCCAGAAAGTTTTACCAAAAAGGGATGATTCTAGTGCAGGCGGGTGGGGGGTGACCGTGTTCGAACCTCATCCCGAACACAGATTCCGTTTTTATTGTACATGACCGTAACCAGACTAGGATGTGAATGCGTGCATACGTCAAACTTTTACACGTAAATCGCCCGCGCAGTGTCAGGGTCAAGAACTAATCCAACATTAAACATGCTTATGATCGATTATTCTTAAGGTTTTAGACAAGGGCTTAACCACTACACCACGCCTGCCCCCTGAGTATGACTGGTTTTGGTTACTTTCGTATTTTGCATTATCGTAAACGATATTGCCTATTTTCAGTCATATATTAATACGTTTATTCTAAATATATAATAAAAGCATTTGAATTGACTGGAGAAGCATACATAGATGAAAATATTCTGAATTATTTTCTCACTTTAGGCAAAAGTCATAATAAAACCAAAGGTCGATAAATAAGATTTTTCTTAGAAATTAAAGATAAATCCCGAGGGGTATAACCCATACAGGATTATCTCAGCATTTTAGAATAAAGTCTGCTGGGGGAGGGGGTGTTGCAAAAACAACCACCTTTGAACCACCACCCCCGCTAGACTCGGGTATGTTTATATTTTATGAGGTATCATTGGAATTTTACGTGTTTGCATATTTGGTAAAGTTAAGATCAAAAAGCTGTCAAATCGAATCACGCAATCCGTTTAATTCGGTACTTATAGAAAATTACCACAAAAGGCGGGGGTGGGTGTGTTGACTTATAATGCACTTTATTCAAGAATTTTATTTTTTCTTGTACATGTATTTGGTAGAAAAGTACAAAGAATGAGAGATTTTCAAGTTGAAGATTTTTTCAAGTTGAAGATTGCTCCAGCTGGACCCACTGATGACATAAGTGCGGATACTGCATATTACTGTTTTCAGTAGTGCCAAATGTATTTTTTATTTCAAATTCATCATCTCAAGATAAATTTTTAGTCAGAATCCATCTTTACGACTGAAACAGCATCTAATTATACCTTCAATGATTACTACTCACATACCCAGCCAATGTATCACCTTTACGTCATAGTGTACATTAAGTCAGAATGACATCATTTCCTCCTTAGCAATTATAACAGTCTTGAACTCTAGCCTAGTTTACGTTGATCATTGGCATACATCCATCCCCCACAGCAAGCGACATGTTGGTCGTATTATCATATTACCGGTACGCGTTTCAAACAAGTACTAAATACGACGCAATGCTGGGACTCGTTGTCATATATTAGCTAGACAAGCCATCCTTATCCTACCTCCTATTTCCCTTATCCCATCTTCCGTACATCCATCCTATGATATTAGCCATGGTGATATATAACGTCCCTGGACACCGCTACAATGGCAAATCAATACCACAATGTTATACATCGGTTTGAGTTCAGTGTCATTTGATTTGAAAACCACTTTGTAATACAGTTTCGTACTTAAGCATCAATCTTGCATTATACTGAGAAGGAGATGGGTGTTTCATGCAGATTTTTTTTTGTTTTGTTATGTTTTTTTGTTTGTTTGATTGGGTTTTTTTTTTTTTGTTTTGTTTGTTTGTTTGTTTTTTTTTCTAAACCTCCAAGTGACATAACCAAATGAAGACACATTCAGTTTCCGAGTAAAATTCATGTCAATGTTAACTGTACAGTAATTCAATGATACTATATTGGAACAAATTAGTATAAAATGTTCAAAATGTTTTACATATATTAGTTGACTTCTCTATAAGTTCGTTTCAAATGAATGAGCATTTTATTATAAATATGTATTGCAAAAATTGTTTTAGATCTCAGTGCATAATATCAAGGTCAAGGTCGATGGTGGCATAAACATCGACGGATTGTGAATACTGCATAGAAACTTGGATCTTCGATTTTTGATGCATTAATACGAATGTTTTATATACCTGTCACTTAAATAGCTATGAAACTTTATTATAAAAACCGCCCACATATCGTCAATAGCAGTAGACCGTACAATCAACATGTAATGTACATTAACATTTTGATTTATTACGGAAGGGGTAATTTTGTTTCTGAAGGAGATTAATGTTAGTAACACGTTTATACTCTGGATCTCTGAACACTTACTTTATTTATTAAACAAATTCTGCATGTTACATAAGCGTTGTTCCTGAACTGATATTTTCCTGTAAAACAGCGGATGAGCAGCTTTATTATTCTTACTGCAGTAGATTATAACAGGCCAATATTTCCGAAGTGCGTATGAATTATTATTAGTCAGGTAGGATATGAACATCCCACCAATACATGTAAATTCAAATTATTGCCTATTGTTGTTACTCATGGGATCAATACCTCGTCATTTATTTAGTGTCTTCCTCCTCACGCTTGCCTAGTACGATATCAAACTACAGTAAATCACCACAACGCATTATACCACTTAATAAGTAAACAATGAAGTCAATAACGCTAGGTATTAATTTGTCAAATCTACGTGTGCATTTTAAAGCAAAACGATCCTGTGCGTTTTCTGGAAATAATTGATTATAGATAGGCATAGTTTTCGAACGCATTGAAATTTAATTAGAGTTGCTTCCCTTTTCCGCCATTTTGGAGGGGAAGCTGAGTATTTGCTTCATATTCATACTAACTACATTGAATTATTGTGAGAAAGTTGTCTGTTTTTTCACTCCTTTGGAAACATTTTGACACTGTTCAATAGTTTTATCATTGCATAACAAATTCAAAAATTTAAGAAGCATCCTTAGTTTGGAGAAATTCCTTACACAATTTGGTTTATTTATGCACAATATTCAGCCATTTACCTCCAGCATGGCAGAAAAGGGAAGCAACTCCTATTAAATCTTATGCATTCGAAAACTATCTATACCAGGAATTGCAAAAACTAGCTTTAAAGTAAATTGAGTGATTTATATGCTTTGATATATACTACCGCGCTAAATGCCAAATAGAACAGAGACTGATATATTGTATATACCTTATTTATAGATCCCTTCGGAGAATAAGCAATAATAACTTCAGCGCTGAATTGTCACTAGACGACACTGCTCTGAAGCATAGATTGTCTTGCAATGATATACCATGTAGCCAATCTTTATAAAAACTTTTGCTTATTCCATGCTTGATGTTTTTATTTGTATTGCAGGGATAAAAATTGAATTAAGATGAATAACACAACAACCACCATACCGACGACAACAGTCTTTGACATCAACAATTACCCATGCGTTGATAAAGGAAAACTTCTTCCCGCCATCAATGAGTACACATGGTCGGAACCAGTTCGCGCCTTTTTGTACTTGTTGTTTTTACTGTGGAGTTTCATGGGAGTAGCGATTATTGCAGACGTTTTTATGTGTGCCATAGAGAGGATAACAAGTAAAACAACAAAGGTTCGATTACCCGATCAAACGCAACCGGACGGATTCAGAATTATACGGGTAAAGGTCTGGAACGACACGGTCGCAAACCTTAGTCTGCTTGCACTAGGAACGAGTGCTCCTGAAATTCTCTTGTCGGCTATCGAAATAGTAACGAACAACTTTAAACCTGGAGAGCTCGGACCCGGTACCATCGTCGGCTCAGCCGCTTTCAATCTATTAGTGATCGGAGCCATTTGTATATATTCCATTCCAGACGGAGAAGTTAGGAAGATTGCGAGTTTGAAGGTGTTTGCTGTCACTACGTTCAGCTGCATATTTGCATATGTTTGGTTGAGTTTGGTGTTGTTGGTCATCACCCCTGGAGAAGTACATATCGCGGAAGCAGTGGTTACCTTTCTAATGTTCCCTTTGCTGATCTTTGTCGCTTACATGGCAGACAGAGATTGCTGTATGAAGAAAGTAGAGCTTGGCGAAGACGGCATGGTCGGAATCTCACTTGGTGAGTCTAGTGGGATTTGGGGGGTTTTTTTTTGTAATTATTATTATTATTATTATTATTATTATTATTATTATTATTATTATTATTATTATTATTATTATTATACGCCCGTCCTAAGACGGGGCGTATAATGTTATGGCGTTGTCCGTCCGGCGTCCGGGATCAGCTTGTCCGGGCCATAACTTCTTCCCCTGTGCATGGATTTCAATAATATTTCACAGAATTGTTACTTAGGACCCAAGGGTAAGTCATGACCTTGGCCCAAGGTCATAGACCAAAGGTCAAGGTCACAACATGCAAAGTGAGGAAAACATTGTCCGGGCCATAACTTTTCCCCTGTGCATGGATTTCAATAATATTTCATAGAATTGTTACTTAGGACCCAGGGATGTGTCATGATGTTGACCAAAGGTCATAGGTCAAAGGTCACACCATGCAAAGTGAGAAAACATTGTCCGGACCATAACTTTTTCCCCTGTGCATGGATTTCAATAATAATTCACAGAATTGTTACTTAAGACCCAGGGTGTGTCATGACCTTGACCCAAGGTCATAGGTCAAAGGTCAAGGTCACAACTTGCAAAGTGAGTAAAACCTTGTTCTGGCCATAACTTCATCCCCTGTGCATGGATTTCAATAATATTTCAGAGAAATGTTACACTTGACCCAAGGTAATATGTACAGTGAGTAAAACCTTGTTCAGGACAATTTCTTCCCCTGTGCATAGTGTCAATAATATTTCACAGAATTGTTACTTAGCACCCAAGGGTGTGTTATGACCTTGACCGTCAAAGGTCAAGGTCACAACATGCAAAGTGAATAAAACATTGTTCGGGCCATAACTTCTTCCCCTGTGCATGGATTTCAATAATATTTCACAAATTTGTTACTTAGTACCCAGGGGTGTGTCATGACCTTGGCCCAAGATCATAGATCAAAGGTCAAGGTCAGATCATGCAAAGTGAATAAAACTTTGTTCCTATATATGGAGATGCTACGCGATAACTCAAGTAAACCTCAGTTGTTTTTCATGAAACTTATACACAATGCTGAAATAGTGTAAGGGAAGCCACTTTACAGTTTTGAGCTAATTCCATTTTGTTGTTACAGAGTTATGGGACTTGGATCCCTTTTTTTGGATTTCAATATTTCATAAAAGTATTACCAAAAATACCCATGTTTAGGGGTAATAAAACCATATGTTCACATTGATCCCGTCCAAAGTAAGCGACGGGCGTATTATGCCACACAAGGCGTTGTTCTTGTTATTATTATTATTATTATTATTATTATTATTATTATTATTATTATTATTATTATTATTATTTGTATTTTGCTTCGGCAAATACTTATGAATACTCGTCTTAGGTCCTGCAGCTGCACGTAAGACTTTCTGATAGTATCCAAACTTAATGTGCCAAGAAGATCCAATACTTATTATGCATTATTTTAGATGCATGTCAACTGCAATATATTGTAATGAGCCTATATGATATGGAGGTACGGGTACGTTTTAACTCATACCATAAATGTTTCTAGTTTTAAAAGTATTATTTTATATGATTCATGCAGATATGGCAATATTTCATTAAACATTCACTTTGTGAAAATGTTGTCAGACTCTCCATATGTACATTGTATAATTTAAGTTGCGATATATCATTCTTCAAACGCAGTCTTTGAATGTAGTTGGCTGTGACGCTTCCTACAATGTTAACCCACTATGTAACAGTCATCTCACTTGTGAACTGCTAAAAATTTTTGTGTCGTTTTTAAGTATTTGGCTTTCATTTCGGTTGCGGAAAGCCAAGCAGGAGACACTCACTCCATTGGAACACCTGTCTCACCTCTGATTTGATTATCCACTACGTTTATTGTGAGTGCCACAGTAAAATGGCTTCAGTTTCGAATTTACACTATAGAAATAATTTTCTATGATGTATATTCTCATTTTGCATTTTGTAGAAGATAAAACTGGCGACGAGGAAAGAACCCCTGCTTTGAAAAAGCAAGACAGCACAGGAGATGATTCTGTTTTTAAACTCGCTAAGGTATGCGTATTTGTCAATAAGATGACGTCACAAAAAACCTCAAGAAAATATGAGTATGGTGAGACAGATATGTAGTAACTATAAGGACATATATAGCACCATAAAGTGAAATAAAATTAGATATATTTTATGCCACTGGTTTATGTTTTAATATCATTTGACTTGTAGGAATTGGGACACGAGTCATTTGACCAGGGTTTACCGGAACAAGAAGCTGCCAAGATTGCTGCAGCAAAAATTGCAGAAAATCAACACCACGACCGCTTGTGGTACCGAATTCATGCTACACGTGGTGTCTCCGGCGGCAAGAAACTTATTCCAAGGGTACTCACTACTTTTCAGCAGGTATAGACATTTTATGAACAATATTTCTTCTTTGCTATTCAGACGAGGGCTTTATATCAAAATTAATATCCTTAACTCTCGCTTTGAACAAGACAAAGCATGTGCAATGCAACTGAATATAATGAATTAAAAAGAGGAATAAAGGGTCATAGATATTTTCCAAGGATAATCTTAGATCTGTAATTGAAAATATACAAATAATACTACTTTATATCAGTTATACATGTTTTTTTATTTTTTTTTTTTCCTTTCATGAAGCTGAAGGTATATAAACTATGATAGAAAAAATTCAGTACAAATACTAAAGCATGCAATATTAAAATGAACGAGGTATGGTACAAAACTCTCAGCCCCATCTACTGATATGTCATTGTTTTTCATTATAATCTGCTTTTATCTCAATGCACTTTCTCCATCTCTGTTCTAATTCTGAATCCCTTCAAAATAAAATGCTTAATTTTACTCCCCTATGTACTCATATTCAGCGACATGACACTCTCATAGCTTCCAAATTTCTTACCATGTAGGTAAGATTTTAGTTTTGGGAATAGATAGAAGTCAGTTGGGGCTAAATCTGGAGAATATTGGGGAGGGAGGGGGTTAAGGAAGAACATCGAAGCTGCATTCCGTCGCAGCCGTTGTTTCTTAGGCTCAGGATCAAAATTGTGAACCAAAGTTTCATACTGAGTGACAGTTCGACCCATAAAATCTTCGGGATCATCCTCAATGCCAAGAAACATCATATTCGTTTCTCTTTTAAGCTTCAATCAACATTCTAGGGACCCATCTGGCCGAGACCTTAGACATGTCTAAGATGTCGGTTAAAATTGATTGAACAGTCTCAGAAATTATGCCAACTTCTCTTGCTGTATCTCAGAGTTTTCGCCCTTTGTCACGCATGACCGGAAATTGAATGTGCACAATATCAACCTTTTCGTCTGTGTAGACTTCTTGGGACATCCAGACCATTCATCAACTACAATGCTTTCCCTGCATCTTCTAAATTCAGCAGCCCATTTTTAACAGGTGACTCCTTCCCAAGGGTTTTCATAAAGTCCTCATGAATTTCCTTGGGAGTAATCCCCTTCTTGCATAGATACTTAATCAATGCTCAAACTTCAGTTTCCTCCAATTTGGCGGTTTGACCAACACTTCAACTTTTAACAGTGAAATCCGTGTATAATCAAAAGCTTTGAAATAATAGTCTCTCTTTCTCTGTACCAAAAACGTTTGACATGATTGAATAATGGTTTGATTGGGGTTTTATACTTATTTATTGTATCAAAGTATATAGGGCCGAGAACTTTCTGATCATACCTCGTACCTGTATTCATTGTATTCATTACATGTACCCATAATGCATCATTAATCTTGTCCTTTATTCTATAAATGGTTGAAGATACACGTATAAACAAACCAGATTTTCTTAAGTGTAATATTTAAAAGAATCTTCCACAGTAACACATATACTCCATATTCTGCAGTATGGTAAAGTTTGCATGTCCATTACACGAGGCTGTCGAGTATGACTGCTTGGCTTATCTTGTATGTATAATCGGAATGCCAGATAAAATGTCGAACAAGAGTTATATAAGACTTGGTACTCTAAATCCTTTATGTACCTAGAGCCACAACAGGTATTGACAAAGCTCATCAGTTCACTGTCCTGCTTTTGAATTAATTTTTAAATGTATATCATTTGCTGTCTTTTTCTTTCTTTTTCCCACCGGTTGTCAAGTAAAACCTAAGGTCATATGGAGTTTAGGATGGTGTTCAACCAATATTTTTCTTTTGGTATCATCTGTGAGATGTTTCTGTTTTTCGAATTGTTGCATTCATTTATATTTCTTTGAAAACTTTGCCTCGGAGCCTCATTATATAAAGTGGACAAGATATCTTTTCTACCTCCAGTTTGTTTCAGCTTTACACATTAAATTTGCTCATTCGTTTCATATTTTATTACTGTTTTATCATTACATTTAATAAGTGTTTAGTTTCGTCTCCGTACAGAATATCTGTCTGAAGTGAAGAAAATGACACTATTTTGCCCAGTCCATCGCTTTTCTTAACCTTGTTTGGGGTGTATTTCCATTATGTAATGCGTCGTACACAACCATGTATGACATGGGTCGAGCAAGCTTCGTACCACTGGCATCAACAAGATCTCTCTCTCTCTCTCTCTCTCTCATCATGCATATTACATTACACATATTTCTGTCATGTTCTTGCATATCATGAACATTATCTTGTTTAGTTGCATACTTACAGAATATATGTACATTGTATCTTGGCACTTATTTATAGTGTGCTAACGAAAGTGTGAGTTATTTTTCACGTCTGAATTATTAAAAATTCTCTGTCGTCCATTCCTTTAAATATTGATTTTAATTTGTATTTGTTTACTTCTAAATATAGGTAGGTTTGTAATTTTTTTTATTGTTTATTTTATTTATTATCTGCACATACTAAGCATTGAACACATTAGCATAAAATAAACCCTTATTAGTCTCTTTGATAACCTGTTTTTAAGTTTACTATATATAATGACATTAAAATGTTCGTTTCTTTCTTTACATTTCTTTACGTTTTGTATGGAGTTTTCTTTCCATTGTTTTGTCTCTACACTCTATCGGTGCAGGATATGTTTTCTACAATTAAAATTGCGCTTAATCTTTTTAAAGTGTTGTTGGTGAATTACTATATACATTTATTAAATCTGGAATATTTTTGAGAGGTTATGAAACGTTAATTGATCTTCTGGTGGAATTTGCGTTTTTCTTTATTGATCATAAACAACTTTCACTTTAATTAGAACATATATATCCTGTTTCTAAACTACGTTTAATTTTGTTGAATGTATAACCTTCTGCAGCTGTACGACCATGTGACTTTACCGGAAGACGAGAAAGATGAACACAAATTATCAGTGAAAAGAGACCATACTGAGGAAGGGACGAAAGCAGTAGTCGAGTTTACAGCGGCGTCACTCTCTGTACTGGAAAATGAGGGAAAGGTTCGCGTAGGAATACGTCGTTATGGAAATATGGATAAACCTGTTACAGTCAAGTAAGCCGAGTATTACTGTATATACAGTAATAGCAATATCTTAATTTTTGCTCTTTTCGTGGAAAAGTCGAAAATGCGAATAGCAATTATCGCAAAAGCAGGTTTCCGGATTTTGAATAATTTACATATGGTATTTAGCTAAGTATTGTCGTATTCGGCTTTCACTGACGTTCGAGGTACCGACATCTACGTCAATCCATAGAAATGACGTCTGTCGACAACAAGCATACTTCATAATAGCAGCAATGATTGGAAACAAATTTTTTTTATGATAGCAACTTAATGGAATATATATAATTACATTATCGAATGCTACCGGTATTTTAAAATTACATTTGTTATTCAATTTGATTGTTTTTCTGTAACTGTAATGACATACAGCTTTTATATACCAGGTGCGCCACATTCATTCAGGAAGTGCGAAAGATATCCTGTCCTCAAAATACGGGATGATACGTGTAAAATGTTATTAAGATGAAACGTGCATCAGTAAATAATTATTCATGAATGGCCGTAAGATATGTTTTGCTTGTTTTTCTCTATTTCTTGTTTCCCATCATATCAGGATAACATCTGCCTATTTGTACAGATATTTGACAGATGCATCGGGTAGCTCTACTGGTCGGAAAGGTAAATCCGGACGCGCGGTATATCCGAACGATCGCTATTTTTGTTATTTATTAACAGTTTCAATTCTTTTAACTGTACAACTTGAAAGAGCAACATCTTTTAAACTGTATGTCATAGGACATTTTAAAATTTGTTCATTTAATATGATCTTTACGAACCGTCCGGATTTACTTTTCCAACAAGAATGGTTTTTACTGTTTCATCCAAAATACATGTGGTGGGATTCGAACTCAAAGCCTGTCTACCCCGATCTATGCACAGTGAACATAGCGTTTTTATGTAATTATAGTGATGTCCCTCATATCATATCCAAGTCTTATTAAATGAGTAATTTGCCGCTGATCACCCACTTTGAAGTACAGTAAATACCTTTAATCTCGTTTAACATGGAATCTCCAATAAAAGAAATCCGAGAAAATAAAAGTGTTGTAGACATAAAATTTTTAGATTTATGATTCGCCCTTCATTCTGATTTTACAACATTTCAACGGGTAGTTATACCATTTGCGATTTTTATTTTATCATTTTTTCCTTTGATTTTTCAAGTACCGATTGTTTCCAACTTACAAAAATAAATGGCAGTTTCAAGCATATTCAGTCTTTTCAATAAGTTACTGTCGATACTTACAAGCATCATCCGTGTATTTATGTACTTAGTGTGTATTTTTGTATTTAGAGTTGAAACTATCAATGGAACCGCAACTGCACCAGAAGATTATAAACATTTAGAACAAGAAGTACAGTTTGCAGCCAATGAGAAGCTACGACAGTTATACATTGAAATCATTGACGACAATGAATGGGAACCTGATGAGTTCTTTTTTGTTAAATTGGCAATTCCACACGACAATGAGGATGAGACTTTGGTTTTGGGACCAGTTTCTATTACCCAGATTACCATTATTAACGACGATGGTATACTATGTTCTGTTTCAATATGTTACTTTATGTTATACCAGTAGATAATGTAATTTGTCTCTGATATAGATATTTTATATTACAGAAACTAAAATTATCACAAGTGAACTATCATCTCATTTGCAATAAGAAATGAAGAAGCATTATTTTCTTTGTAGAACCTGGGAAATTAGAGTTCGCTAAACCCAGTATCATAGCCAAGGAAAGTGGACGTCACGTTCGTATTCCAGTTAATCGTGTCCATGGTGCTGATGGTCACGTGTCTGTGAAGTGGAGAACCAAGGATATCACAGCTGTCACAGGAATAGACTACGAGGGAGGGGAAGGAGAACTGAAATTTGATCACGGAGAGACAACTCGATCTATTGAAGTCCATGTGTACGATACAAACGTAAGTACTGTCAACTGATTATTTAGGCGTTTAAAGGTGATTGATGCAAGGTCGGTGACCCGGATCATTGATAAGAATGTTCGTCTCAAATCGTCTAGGATTCAAATCTCTCAGAAGTCTCGTCGATTGAAGATGCCTTACTTAATTTGGTCGGTTCTTATAAAGGTCAAATTAAAGCTAACGCACTGGCTAATCCAACTATTAACACAGAGCTGAAAAATCCTGGTCTGGCAGTACACAATATTCATCTGAAGAACTGAAATGAAAACTTGCAATTTTTGATAATAAATGTATGTTTATTCATTTTGTAGAAAGGAGAACGTGACGAAAGTTTTGAAGTAGAATTGGGTGATTGTGATGGCGGAGCTGAACTAGGCAAGATTAAGAAATCTATAGTGACCATCGTTAACGATGAAGGTAGCGTGTTGAAGGCAATTCACGCCTTCAGTAATGTCATAAAGAATTGTATGTTTTTACACTAGTAAATGTTCTTGAAAACAATGAGCTAGACACTTGTTTTTTTTTTTTACATTTTCAAAAATTATATACAATGTAACCGGTTTGAAACAATTCTAAGACTACGGTACATAGTACTAGCCCTTTTGCTACCATGATTTCGAAAAACGAGTGACATTCTGATATTATACATGTATATATAAACATATTGTACATTCCGCTGGTCCTATTTGTTATTTCATTACATGTCAAAATAAATTGTTTCACTTAAAACATAGTTCATAATTTATAAGTGGATCATTCAACATATACCAGTGATGTATCTTGGGATGAGTTATTGCATGTTTCAACTTTGTTTACGCAAGGGGGGAGGTATTTATCTCTTTGAGACAGCTCTAGTTTCATGAAAGGCTCACATAAATTTATTATTTTGTAATCCAGAATTCAATGGACTTGTGAGCAGGATTGTAAACTTGACGAAGGCCAACTTAGATGCTCTACAGCTGGAGGATTCTACATGGGTGAGCCAGTTCAAAAATGCTATGAATGTAAACGGAGGAGATCTGGAATCGGCCACATTTCTCGACTACATCTTACATTTCATCACGTTCTTCTGGAAGGTAAGTGTTAACCACATAACTGTCCCTCCTATAAGATTAGTAACAAATTTTTGGCGTTCATGGTGGCTGGGGGTAGCTAAACAGAATATGATTACATGTACTCCTTTCCTCTCCGTCCGGAATCTATTCTGATTTATCAGAATCTATTAATGTTCACATGGTTAGTTATTTGACAAAACAAGTTATTTTCTCATTTTACATTTGTTTGATTACATTTATATTTAATTTGCTTATATACATGTATGTGTTTTGGAATACAAGTTTTTTTTATACATACTCCATTTTTTCAGATTTTGTTTGCCTTTGTACCACCACCCAAATATTTAGGAGGTTGGCCAGCGTTTATCTTGTCTCTATCTGTTATTGGCATGATGACCGCGTTGATTGGAGATATGGCCAGCATATTTGGATGTTTAATAGGTTTAAAGGACTCTATGACTGCCATTACAATAGTTGCTCTTGGAACCAGTATGCCAGATACATTTGCCAGTAAAACAGCTGCCATGAACGAGAAAACGGCCGACAGCTCCATTGGAAATATCAACGGCAGTAACTCCGTCAATGTGTTCCTCGGTCTAGGACTTTCCTGGCTGATTGGTACCATCTACAGTCTGGTGACAACGGCAAGTATATCTTGGTTTATTTTTCATCTTACACATATGTATGATTGTTAAATGTACATTCATTTGTTATATGTATCCAAACAAAATTTGAGACATTTGTAGTTACATGATTTGTCATGGTCTTAAGCATGAACTTTAGTTCAAATGAAAAGGAACAAGTCACTATTTAGAAGCAGTTTTGAATTTATGTTGGATGATCCTTTAATAAAGATATTTTCATTTTCATTTCAGGGCGAGTCTTTCAAAGTTGAAACAGGTGCTTTGGGGTTCTCTGTTGTGCTTTACACTGTCGCTGCAATCATTGCCATCGTCATTCTTATTTTGCGACGTGCGTTACCCATTTTTGGAAATGCAGAGCTTGGAGGGCCCAAAGTGCCCAAAATTATATGTAGTATCATATTTATATTTCTGTGGTTCTTTTACATTTTAATGTCAGCACTTAACACCTATAAAATCATAAATGTTAACATATAAAGTATAGTAACTGCAAAACTATAACCGCCATTGCGATAAAGTACTTCAGAAATTAACATTAAATTTTGTAACATAATACATGTTTAAACACACTTCTGATATTTTTGCATCTGATTTTCTCTTTTGAACAAATGTTTGCATCTATTTCTATACTGGCATTCAGTGTTGTGAAATATATTATTTATGTTATTGGATGGTTTTGATATTTTTTTTGTATTTGCAAACATTAAAAAGACTCACATATTGAATTTCACTTTGGGACATATGTAGATCAATGTAGGGTAAGTGTTTCAAATACGAAACATCATCTGAGATGTAGATTAACTCTAAGACAACACATGATTTTTGTTCACTTGTAGTGTTTTGTACCACATTTGTATGTAAAAATTTTATGTTCTTGTGGATTGAAAATAGGCATACATGGTATTGTAAGCAGTTGTAGACGGGCGTAAATGGCATTGTAAACAATTGTAACACATGGTGCATAGGACATACTTTCCATTTTAATTCATTTATATGTGTACATGGTAACTGTCTTATGTGATATGTAACATTGCATTTTATTTACATATTTATTTATATGCACTTTTTAGTTTATACGTTTTTGTATCATCTTTGCTATTATGGAGGCTTGATATCTTTTATATTTCTTTTTTTTTACACTGGGATAATGAGGTAATGTATTTTATATTTCTCTGTACATTTATTTCATGGACAAAGCAGACGTTTTCTGTATTGTCACGTGACTGTTTTATAGCTTAAATCCATCTTAGTAACCGTTGTGCCTTTGTATAACTTTCTTAACGAATAGAGTAAATACTAAAATGTATCCATGTTTCTTGTCTATTGCAAAGTAAGAAAGAATCAAATACTAGAGTAACGTAGTAAAGTATGACTGTGGATGGCAAATTAAGACAGAATCAAATACTGCAGTTACGTAGTGCAGTATGACTGGGGATGGCAAAGTAAGAAACAAATACTACAGTTAGGTAGTACAGTATGACTGGGGATGGCAAAGTAGGAAAGAATCAAATACTACAGTTACACAGTACAGTACGACTGGGGATGGCAAAGAAACAATCAAATACTACTTTTCGGCCATGAGCCAAACATCTAAGTGATTGAGTTTACTGAAAATCGTAACATTTAAAACATCGGATTTATTTTATTTTACGATGGTTCATTGTAATTGCGTCAATACAGTTGTTAATTTGGCGATCAATAAAGGTATGTGACATAGTAATGCTGAAAACGTTTTCTCCAACGTCGTCAATTTCCGGCCAAGTGCACTCAAGTCTTCCTCGAATATGTATTTTGGACTCAGCATATCTTCAATGTCAGTCATTACACACTGAATAAAACTACCATCCTCCTTTAATCCATTTATTTCTAGTCTTTTGTTTCCCGGGGACGACGATGTGGACAGGATATTATTTCTCAATTCACTTAACAACAAACGGATATTATTGACAATGGATAAATATTCGCGTACTAAATCTGCCCTGACTCCCGAGGCTACAGTTTCTGATGCACTGAGATACGTGTGCAATTGAACAAGTTCCTCTAAGCTAGTTACGCATTTTCTACCCTTTGGAAGAATTATCTGAAGCGTACGTAGAAATTCATCCGTGTGGCCTTCCAGTTCTTTGAATCTCTTAACAATGCGATCTCTGTCAGAAAGTAATCGATCGATATTCGAATCCTTTGATATGATACGTAATTCTGAAAATCGAAAAAAGTATCAGTTACTCTATACATTTTATAAAACTTTCAATTAAAATTTGGAAAAATAAATTTTAAGTACAAAGATACATAAAATAATTTTAATATGAATCCGCATCAGCCATTTCCTAAATAAAAAATATAGATTGTTTTGAAGATCTCAGAACTTTGATACGCCGGTGATTTTCTCGTTTTGGATTTATGACGAAATTCAATATTCAGGGAGTCCCAGTATGTCTTTACAACAAATTGAATCATAATACCTACAGCACACTAGAATCCCATACTTCTCAGTTGTATTAAGGACTCTGTACCTTTCACCAACTCAAACTGGAAAGAGCCTTACCTTTCGGGTTCGGGATTTCCTCCACTACGTCATTGGTAGGTGGCGCCAATAAGTCCGTAGGATGAACAATGGTACACTCACTAAATTTCCTACTTAAAAACAATTCTCTGCAACCGTCCATGGATTCGGAATTTATACTGACATTAAAAGATATGTCCTTTATTCCTAGCACTTTCAGCACGTTTTCTGAGGTGAAGACATTTTGGCATATTGCTTGTAGACGTTTGGAGCGGTACATCTGATTCAACGATTCTAGAGCACCAAGCGAGGCACACTGCAGGATTACTACCACACTGCCCCGCATGATCTCCTTGACAGAAATTTCGCGAACTCGAAGAGCCGTTTCCAACTTGTCTATGTAGACGTGACAATTATTCACGATATGTCCATACAGTTTCTCGCTAAAGTCGTTCATTTCCTTCCAAGAACTTGGTACTTCATTTTCCATTGATAACTGAGACACCCAGATAGACACTGCAATTTCACCTGTGTAATGATATATGTAATAATAACAAGAAGAAATTTCAATATTATAATTACATGTCTTCAAAAGAGTATTCTATAAGACCTACAATTATTACACTAGTGTCGCAACTGAGCATGTTATTCACATGAAGCAAAGAGAGATTGTTGCTGTGGGTATCTCAAGTTTGAAAAATTGGAGAGTATATTCGTTTCCGTCGTATTTGACACTGAATACAATATGTGTTTTAACTTGCTATGAGTATATTCCGTATCATCGAGTTTAAAAATCGAACGCATCCTTACTGTCAAAAAAAAAAGAAAAAAAAGAACATATTATCGATCAGTATTGATATTGACGACATAATATCACACACTAATGTTTATATTATGAGAATGACTTTATTTTCTTTTGGTAGAATTTTTGCGGTGGGTGGAATGTCTTAAGAATACGTGTCAAACAAAATTAATACTGAGCTTGCCAGTACGCACAGCTGATGAATGTTATGCTTATTATTATAATAAAGATTATCCTTATTATTATAATAAAGGTCATCTTTATAATTATGATAAAGGTCATCTTTATAATTATGATAAAGGTCATTATTATTATTATTATTATGATAGAGGACGTCCTTGTTGTTATGATAAAGGTCGTCATTATTATAATAAAGGTCATACTTATTATTATTATAAAGGTCGTCATTACTATTATGTTAAAAGTTGTCATTAGTGTTATGATAAAGATCATCCTTATTATTATGATAGATATCATCCTTATTATTTTTATAAAGGTCATCTTTATTATTATGATAAAGATCATCCTTATTTGATAAAGGTCGTCCTTATTATTATGATAAGGGTCGTCCTTATTGTTTTAATAAAGGCCGTCCATATTATTATGATAAAGGTCGTCATTATTACTATGATAAAGATCATGCTTATTATTATAATAAAGATCATCCTTATTTTTATGATAAACCTTATCCATATTGTTTTGATAAAGACCATCCTCATCATTTTAATAAAATCAGAATAACACTTTGGGATTCGTGAAAGATACTTTTTATAAAAGGAAAGGTTAGAAATGAGTCCCGGAAGCTAAAATACCTCCCAAACGCCAATCGGAAATAAGTATCTAAGGAATATACTTTAACAATGTGTTTTGCTCACAACAATGAAATTTATTTATGCAATAGGCAATTCACGAACAGAAATAAACTTTTTTCCAATACATTATGAATATGACTAACGATAAAGTGCCTTGCAGTATAACACATATAACTCTATTGTTACGGTTATTCTTCCTATCACATTGTATTTTAAAATTTGTTATTGTGAACGTTAATTAGTGACCACGTTTGTGAATTCATTTATTATACTTGTTGCATTGTCGGAAAACCAAACCGTGTACCGTTACTATATTTTACGGCACTTACATTGATTCTACCAAAAGGTGATACCAATACATAAAACAAGAAAACGTATGTCAAAAAAGTTTATGTATCATTTTTTACTTCATAAAGACAAATCGTAATCCCAGTGCTACCATCTTTTCCGTATATATCTAAATTCCATGTTTTACTCACATTTGGTAAAACCAATGTAATTGTCTAGGGGACGTCACTGGTGGCTTACTTCGTTCCCTGTCTCAAACGAAACATGAGTACAATGAATAAAGAAGTCGCGTGTCGGACTGTGTTACCATCAGATTCTGTGTGACATAGACCCACACTGATTCGTCCGCTCTATGTTACCATCAGATTGTGTGTGATATAGACCCACACTGATTGGTTCATCCTATGTTACCATCAGATTGTGTGTGATACAGACCCACAATGATTAGTCTGAACCATTGGTCTGTCCTATGTTAACATCAGATTCTCTGTGATATAGACCCACACTGATTGGTATGTCCCATGTTACCATCAGATTCTGAGTGATATAGACCTACACTGATTGGTGTGTCCCATGTTACCATCAGATTCTGTGTGATATAGACCCACACTGATTGGTCCGCCCTATGTGACTAAAACCACTTACGTTTAAAGAACAAGATTAACCCCAAGATCATCGCTAAGACTATCGATCTTGTATTGCGCCTTTATACAGCCTTATGTAGACATTTCCTTGAGCGTTGTACTCTGACTAACAGGGCGGTTTGGACTCCATAACGGGCCTTGTCTAAATCTTTTCAGAAAGAGACATGATCCCGAACCTCGTCCTTTCTTACTGTTAGTCGGGACTCCTACAGATCAAGGGTCTGAGCTCGCTTCCAGACCAGCAGAGCAGTTACCTCATGTTGATGTATCGCTATTTGGTACCATATCTTACTCTACATTACTACTAGTGTTTATATATTTTTATGACCTCTCAATCTGAGATACTCGTTGATCCTTTATTTCTATATGGAGAATTATATTTAAATTTTTAAATGTGTGTCATTTGATTGTACTGCATTTGCGATGAGTGGGAAGGCGGTCCCGTAAACCGGTTAACCACACCAATTGAGTACCGTTTTTTACTCAATTGACCTACCTAAGTCAGTATCCCATCTGTCATACAATCAATATTTTTGTAATGTCATTGCATGTATCTCTTTACTTGCTACCAAGTTTTAATTGTACATCTCCTTGGTGACTTCTGCCCTACAGCTAAGTCAAATGTCTTTCCATTTCCCTTTTAAAACCTGTTTGATGAAGAAATTCATTATGTGTGAATTCAGTCCTAGATCTGTGTCTTTACTAAGGCTTGCTGCTTGGTGAAACTGACTTCATCAAAACAATGTCATTTAACAGCAAAACCAACGTCGCATACAGATCCACGTACTGTGAACTCAATTCTAAACAAGTATTTTGCCAACACAGCATGCTTGTGCATAGCAACTTATTCAGTCCCGTAGCAAACTTAAAAATCTATATATAGATGGAACTATTGACTTAACAAATACGACGTTTTTTAAACAATTAATGTGTTAGTTCGTTTTGTTGATGTTTACATCACGTTTCCAAAGTTTGTATTGTGCTATATACAAATTTATATTTTACCTTTTGCCGAACATACCCTCAATAAAAGGATAAGAGTCGCTGATGTGCCAAACAGGCTTTTGATATTAACACCTCTTTAATGTCTTCTGTCCAAGAAAGGACTCATTGCGACCAAGCACCATGAAAAAATACAAACTCGCTTTTTTTTTTCTCGAGTCCGTCAATCTTTTACCCTTTGGACACACAGGATTCATACAATACTCACATGGTTTAGTGTCGTCTGTTCCTTGTCTCTTTTTGGAGGATTTAACTCTGGTCTTCTTGGGGTTGTTCCTGGAGGAAGGCCTGGATGTATAGCCTAAAATGAAGGAAATAATATAACACTACCCTTATCCAATAACTATATAGATAAAAACATTTGAGAGAGAGAGATGGCCAACTCACTCGTATCGTCGAATATGCTCGGCAGACGGACAGCCATCGTGATCCTACACGCGTATTAACTAACGTTAAATTGGAATTTACTATTGACGAAGAGTTATTCAATAAGAAAATGTTTGACTGACTCAAAATCGAATAGAAAATAATAGGGGGTTCTAAATTACTTCTGTCTGACCAGGTCGGGGTATTTAACTATTTGTTACGTTGTTGCTTTGATTAGTGCAATTCAATCAACTGCTTTATTGAAAAATTCAAATGCATTGGGGCATTGATAACAGCTTGATGGAACTCAAAGGACTTTACGATGTATTGATCTCGAAAAACGAGTCGTAAACAGCATTGTCAGCATGTAATGGGTCGATACACATCAGTGGGTATCACCTTAACTCGGTTAGTGCTGGTGGAACTTATAATACCTAATTAGGGCGATTATAATATATTCTATTCTTTATGTTAAGGTCTTTGACATAAGCTACATGAGAAGAGACATAGTATTTGATTTTTAAATTATTTTTTAATTGAATTTGTAATCAAATGTCTATTCAAATTGCTTTCATTTGCATCAAAATCGCTGTTTTAACATATATTTCACATACAGAATGATCTCCAAATTACATAAAATTAATTTCCCTCTATAACATGTATATGTAATTTCCTCTTATAACAAATACATGTATATGTAATTTCCCATTATAACATGTATATATAATTTCCCTCTATAACATGTATATGTAATTCCCATTATAACATGTATATACAATTTCCCCATAAAGCATGTATATATAATTTCCCCCTATACCATGTATATACAATTTCCTCAATAACATTTATATGTAATTTCCCCCTATAACATGTATATATAATTTCCTCTTATAACATGTATATGTAATTTCCCCCTTCAACATGTACATGTAATTTCCCTCTATACCATATATATGTAACTGTCCCCAATAACATGTATATGTAATTTCGCATTATCAAATGTATATGTAATTTCCTCTTTTAAACTGTATATGTAATTTCCCCTTATAATATGTATATGTAATTTCTTCTTATAACATGCATATGTAACTTCGACTTCACACCATGGTACTTTCTATATTTGTCATAATGATGTCTTTCAAGATCAATGAAAAATGTATTAACCTGATGTAAGAATTAGACCGTTCCTGGTTGTCCTCATTGCAGTCTTTCTCTTTGCTGACAACAGTCTAGCTGACATGGCACGTGGAGTGACCGTACTGACCATCAGCTGACTCAGCTCTATATTGGCTATCTCATCTATAATATATAAATATATATACGATGTATCAGGTGTATAGCTTATGCTAAATAAACTACTACTATAAATAGAAAATAGAATACAATGAATGAATAGAAATGAATATAAATAGATATATAAAAACACTCTTTTCACAGTCTTTTTAAACACTTGGCCTTTGTCAAGTGAAATATCTATCTATATATAGGTCTGTCTGTCTGTATCCAGACAGACAGACCTACGTACGTACGTACTTGGCCTTTATCAAGTGAAATATCTATCTATATATAGGTATGTTTGTCTGCCTGTCTATCCAGACAGACAGACTTACGTACGTACACACATACATACATGCATGCATACAGTTACATAATCACTTCCATTTATATAATGTTGAGATACATTATAGTAGTATTAACAAGAGCAACGCCAACGTAGCATATGCCCCCCCCCGGTAATTTTTTACCCAGACATTCTTAAGATGTATCTGTTTACCAAATATCAATTCAATATATCCAGCTGCTCCTGAGAAAATTGTAAAAGAGAACTGCTAATTGTAAAAAAAATTTCTAAGTCCGAGGAGGATAACTCTCACAAATATTATTGGACCATAACCATATTTGAACTTGACCTAAACATTCTTTAGATGTATCAGTATATCAAATATAAATTTAATATCTGTATTGAGTCCTGAGATGAAGAGCGGAAACTGCTAATTTTAAGAAATTTTCTAAGTCCAAGGGGCATAACTATGACAAAAATTATTGAACAATAACCAAATTTAAAGTTGACCTAGATATACTTAAGATGTATCTGTATACCAGATATCAGTTCAATATCTTTATTGGTTCCAAAGATAATGAGCGGAAACTGTGAATGGACAGACCAACAGCAGCAAAACAATATGACCCATCTTCTTCGAAAGGGGGCATAATAATAATAATAATAATAATAATAATAATAATAATAATAATAATAATAATAATAATAATGATAATAATAATAATAATAATGTTATATCAATATTGCTATTAAAGTATCATCCGGAACACCGTGTTGGTTCTTATACTACGTGACAGTTACCAATACTCAAAACGGACGCGGTGTTCTGGATGATTAAAATCACGATTTTCTGACAGACAACGTTTTTGAGAAAGGACTAGGGTCAGTAAGGGCTTAATTTGCCTCGCTTTCAAAAAAAAAAAGAAGTTTGTGTTGTTTTTCTGATAGAAAATGTGAATTTAGGTATTTGAGGAAGTTTTCATGCTTTATTTCTCATATTTTATAAATTTGAGGGCAAAAGCTTGAATTTGGATGAAAAATCATAGGTTTTTGGAATCTAATCAAGGTAACACTTTGTCTTAGACATGGTTTCTATATACCCTGTTGGATTAACTTCATGGTTGGTAGAAATTGTCATAATACGAAGATGGTGTATTATGACCTTGAGCTAAGGTTATACCTCCAAGGTCAAAGACACAATATATTCGATGGGTAAAACTTGTCTGGACCATAACTTTTTACAACTTTCATCGATTTTAATAATATATCGCAGAATTATTGCCGATGTCTCAATGTTGTGACATGACCTTGACAAAGGAAATACCTACAAGGTCAAAGTCACAGTGCATTTGATTGATCAGATCTTTTAAGATGTGTATATTTAGATATTTGTTGTATCTGATATAATATATGATCGAAATATGTTGGTGTTGCTCTTGTTAATGGAAAATCATGGATTTCTGGAAATAATCAGTAAAAAGTAGAAGAGTGAGGTCATTGGGGTCAAAATATGTTTTGATAGATATTCTGAGTTTAACGTATTGCAATTTTTATTGCAGAAGAATAAATGACAGCTCTTATGTAATATAACAACATGCACAAATCTCAGAAAAAAATAAGCGGCTTGGCAAAGGAAACAACAGAAGCGAGATCAACGCCAAGCACGGCATCCCCTCATACAGCATCAAAATTCATGGTACTACATTGACCCTGACCTTTGACCTGTTGACTCCCAAGTAAATAGTGATGTTCCTTAAGCCATATGTGAAGTATGAACCCAATAGGGCCAAAACTGTGACTTCTAGAGTGTCTACATGGTTTTTCTATGATGACCTTTAGTGACCTTAAACTTTGACCTTTTAACCCCAAAATCAATTTTATCTTTCTCTCATTATATTTAAGTCATATGTGAATCCCAATGGGGCCAAAACTGTGGCGACTATGGTGTGTACGAGGTTGTGTTTCAGACACATGCACCCATGCACGCACCCACAACGGTATCATTATAACAATCCCCATTGCAATGCTGTTGCGAGGGGATAAAAAGCTACAGTCTATAGTCTTGTATAGGTCAAAGAATAGTTATTAACGAGACGTGTGATTGGCTGATCTGCAGTAGGGAAAGAGGGGCTACTATTTCAATGTATCAGCGGCTCTGATTGGATGAAGTTATTTGTGATCAATCTATAAATAAAGACTGACTGTGCGGTAAAATCACATTTCATATTTCGCTAATATAAAGAATTTATGGCCTAAAATGTTCTTTACATTTGAAATTTGGCAATTTTATTTTCGGGGGGGGGGGGATTGACCCCTTGCCAGCAAGATTTTTTTTTCGAAATCAAGGTCGATCATCTATAGTAAACTGTTAAAATTCTGATAGAGAAGGGTCTGAGAAACGTTTTGATATGTGGATTATACAAAGCTAAAATGCAGAAAGTAGTGTTCATCTTGCTGGTAATTTATCATGAGAAACTGTGGGAAAAGGAATTGCTATGCTTTGATCTTCATCTGATACACTGAAAATATTAAGAAGGAAAATAATGCACAACACAATTCCAGAGAATACGGAAACTTTTAAACGCGATATTTCTTAAAAGTTTTATTTTAAGGTTGTGTCATGTTCTAATTTTTTAATTTACTTGGGGGGCGGTAAATACAAAAATTAGAACATGACTTACCACCCCCCAAGTAAATTCAAAAATTAGAACATGACAGTTGGCCCCATAAGTGTTCATTCAAATTATTTTGTAGTACGATAGGATTCTTTATTTCTCACAAATATGCGAAATTCTGTCAATGAGCATTCATGGGGCCAATCTGCTTTTCCTTGTGAAACTAAAACTCTCGTTGATTTTTGACATTTTCTGCTATCATGCGCTACTTCATCGCTCTGTAGCACATGAATATAAACGTTTATGACTATTACTTGTTAGTAAATGAAAATATAAGTCTTATTTAAGTAAATTAAGAAAATAAAATCTTACAATTTTTATTTTGAAAAATCCATTAATTTTGAGGCCGTCACACTATTGTTACTGACCCTAACCCTTTGATCGGTTGGCTGACTGATCATTGTTTTACGTCACTCCACTACTATTTCAGGTATTAGGTGAAAGCATCTGCCTGGTGCGTTGCACAGAAATCTATACCTTTGCGACGGACCCATCAAAAGTAAAAGCAAAAGATTGCGAAATTCGCCATATAACATACATTGTAAGGCTTTAGTGTTGATTGTACTTAGGGTGAGCCCGTAAACCGGTTAACCACACCATATGATTGACTGTTGTCATATCAAATGACCGTCCTAAGTCGCTGTAGTAATTGCTCTATAATCGAATGTTTTTGTGATGTCATTGTGTGTTTTATATCTTTACACTGTATACTGAATATATCCGTGGTGAAGTCTGCCATACGGCTGAGTATCTTTTCTTTCTTCCCTAAGAATCGAAATAAATTGAAGACAGGGGACTTTTATAATAATAATAATAATAATAATAATAATAATAATAATAATAATAATAATAATATTATTATTATTAAGGTTTGGAGTATTTTAAAGTGTTTGATTGGCTGAACACTGTAAACATAATCAGTACATCAATGAGCATATTCACGAAGTACTTCCAAGTTGTTAATTATCATAATGAAGTATTATGTTTTATGATATTATAGATCTGATCAACTAGTGCTAGTTCCGTCAAAAATTTGTAATGTGGATTCGATTTTGTTTCGAGTTACACTTTAGTATATTGATTAGAAATACGAAATGAAGAGAGTTCGGACTGGAAATATTCGGCATAAGTTAATGTTGTTGCAAGAGAAATAACTCTGACTAATTTTCTTGATAGTATAAATAGGAAACTGTGTCGGTACTGTGTATAATCTGTTCTTGTTCTTACCTTCTGCACGCTGAAGTCCCCATCGCCTTAGAACTGCCACTAATGTGTCTTTAGTAGCTGTGTGACCCACCTTGTCGTGCCATAAGCTTAATCCCTTGCACGCCAGACTGGCAGGGCTTATATTGTACACCTCAGTTTCTAACTTGGTCAGTTCTTCTTCTTGAACTCCGAGCTCCAAACATACCTCTCGCCATTGCCGAATTATATAAGGTGCTATTCGACGTAAAATTTCACGAATATCTGAGAGCAATGAAAAAAAAAACATATCACAGACATATTTCACAAAGTGTTGAGAACGACATTTTTGTCGAAAAAAGTCAAACACTGCTCTGGCCACCGAAAAGACGTACGTTCCAAAAACACAAACATGTTTTATTTGACAAGTTTCATGTGCTTCAGTATGTTGCTATTTTAAAAAAAATTGTAGTAGATGTTGTAAGGACAAATCAGAAATAGGCGTATCGCTAGCATTATCAGCTTGATAATTAATAACTACTCTACCATGAAACATTTTGAAGATTAATACAAAATAGGTTATTTTCTTCACAACAGATATTCAGCATCATTTATAGATATCAAACAAAATACAGCCTAACTAAAATGTACTTATATATCAATGATGAATCAAAAAGCTCTATACAGGTGTCATACAGCTGATGTGTGAATACTACCGTATATTAGCAATACGAGCATGCTCTTAAATCAAAAAGTATGACAAAAACACAAAAGTATGACAAAAACACAAAAGTCACAGTTATTTTATACTAACATTTGATTTTGTCGCAAAATATTTAATAAGCTACAATGTAGAAAGCCGGAATGCCAAAAAAACATCAATATTTGCAATAGATCTATAATATAAATGCCCATGCACATTCCTTGTATCACTGTGATCTACATTTAATTTCAGTTTATTAAGAAGTTACGGCTGATACATAATTGGTACAAGGACAAATGAACCTTATATTTTATAGACTATAGTAAAACCTTTGTATCCATCTAGTTATAAAACACCAAGAAGACGCTTCTGGGGTATGACTATCGAAACTTGTGTGAACACTTCTGATAATGAACCATGATTTAGATTAAATGTATTTGTATTGCATTTCTGCATGTCTTTAATTTGTAATGTGTGGACCGTTTGCCTTTGTTAGGGCTTGTTAGATGATTTAAGGATATGTTGTGAAGCTCAGAAATATTGATTGGTTGTCAAATACAAAAAAATGAAAATTCGACCTCCAAGTAATTCATAAGTAAATGGTTTAACTTTACCTAAAAAGACATTCTGTCAAGTGCATGCATGAAACAGGTGATTATACGTATTAGTTAAACAAAGACCAGCAGATTAACTACATTCACCGATCCCTTTGGACTTGACACATGTAACTGCACTTCATTAAACAATTTTCTCAACCTACCTGTGGATTCTGGTTAGAAAATCGGAGTGTCTTACGACATATTTGTTATTTGGGAAACAGTCATTCATGCATGTTTTAATTTCCCAAATTACAAATGTCATAGGACAATAGGCAAATGGTAACATGTAAACCACTACACGTATACCCATGTTATCGCGCGAGTAAGCGACAAGAAATAAATCAGAGATACATACAAAATGCCACCATGATGTAGAAATATAACAACAATCAACAAAGCATTCGTTAACCGCTCTGTGATTTTGTAATTTTCACATTAAATGTGTTTCACTAAAGCGTGAGAGCAATACATTTATTACGGAACGGAGTTATAAATTACAATCTACGTTGCGCGTTATTGTAATACATTGAATAATAATTATCGGTAAGTTGTACTTCTATAAGCGTATTAACGCTCTAGGGTCAGGATTTACAGTGACACTTGCTGTTTGATCGAAATTTAAAATTCAAGGCATGAAATGTATGTTAGAGATAGATCTCAGCGATAGCTGGATGGGAATCGACGCCTTACAAACTCTAATGTCATAGGTCGAAAACATACCTTTAATATGACTATGAAATAACATGACATACCCACGTGAAAACGTCTTTTATAACTCTCTAATACACCTATATATATAGCAAGAGAGCACTTGTGTGTCATTTTAGAGTGTTTGATCTCGGTATAGCATGTAGAGACGGAGTTTCAGTGATCGATATTGATCTAGTTCATGTAAAATCTCGTCAGAAAGTCACATCAAATACCTAAAATATATGAAAAAAAGGATAAGTACTGGGCACACAAATAACATAACTTATAATAGAATCCTCGATGGTACTGGGCACACAAATAACATAACTTATAATAGAATCCTCGATGGTACTGGGCATACAAATAACATAACTTATAATAGATTCCTCGATGAGTGATTTTCGTGGGTGTGTCAATTATCAGAATGTGGTGATAGGTGTTATCTTGCCAATGATTATTTACAAGTGAAAGTCTCATGAAATAAACGTTTTATGGCTACAATTTTATAAGGTAAATTGAGAATATATCTTACCATCAACTTCACAAGTTTTCCCTTTTGCTGACATTTTCATCCAGTATTGAATTAAAACACAGGAAAGACATGTCCGTGTCCAAATCCGAGTACTGATTAATTCACCCAACAATCACTCAAACGATTTCTACATTACTACTTATTTTAAACGGAAATATTGAAGAAAGGAAAGAGGCATTTAATTCTTCTTATATGTTCACAGATAGTTGCCGGTGTGGTATAAGGACAAACAATGAAATGTTTTCGTAACAGATATTATTTCACTTTAAAGTCCTTAAAATATTGGACGAAAGCCGCTCTCATGAGAAATAGAATCGACTTTTTGAACTTTAAACGTGATTTACGATTTGTATTTTTGTGAGGTGACACGATTCTGGCACAATTAATTCATTCTGTTTGCGAATCCTTACATATGGGCCCTTGAAATGATGGTTTCATCGTTACGATAGAACATATGGCGGGGAAAACTATAACATTCTTTAATGATGTTTACATATGACGTCATACGAATGCAGAATATCATTGATGATGAAAAACGTTGTTGGTTTTAAAAAAAATCTATAACCAATATGAATGGTGACAGAGAAAGTTCAGGTAAATTTTCAGATAGATAATTAGAGAATCCTCTAAATAAAAGCCTTGGTCTGTAAATTTCAGGTAAAAAGATGGTAGATCAACTGTTCGGTCCATCAAGTTCGTATAGCAGAAAAATCTCGATAGTTTGAAAATTTCAGACGAAATAGTCACGGAAAATTTTTAGATAATCAGGACAACTTAGATTTATCTGAAAATAACACTGCTTGTCACTTCAGCGGTATTATCTGTCCAAAAATTATTTTGTTATTCATTTTGCAAAAACGACAATATATTTGATAGATATGTAAAAAAAAAATCTTGGTGGTAACGTTAAGAACTTTGCGGGATCGTCCGAATGCAATTCAGATGCCCGTAATGTAAAACTGATGTCCATCTTAAAAATAAGATTGACCATCAAACTAAAGATCCACTTAAACAGAGCAAATTGAGAACTATGCAACGGTAGTATCGCTGCCATGCTGACGACTTATTTCTGAAAACCTAAGGGGTATTGTAAGAGGTAAAATATGGAAAATTTACAGACGCTACGTCGTGGTGACATCACAATGATATCTATATAGCACGGTGGAATTAATCGGCCGATGAAATCAGAGGGTAGAGCAGGTTCTGAAAAGAGTCATTTCTGTTTAGCGAGCTGCACAATCCATGATTGTTGCAACAAACGGACAACAAAGAAGTTTTCAACACGCAAAACTTTATCTGCCATAGGATAAAGACGTTATGATACAATGAACTTTTCCGACGTTTGACGTCATTGGCGCTCCATTCACTGTTATAGATGGACGATTTTTCCCACTTTGGAAATTGTCAGGACACGATTTTTCTGATTAAATTATTCATTCTCATTCAATATAAAGATACACAACTATAGCTTGTTCCAGAAAAATCCCACAGAGGAAAGGGGAGGTTTTCTTAGTTACACGTGTATATAGCCTTGGTCCCTAAACTTAACTAAAGCTGTTCATTCCTCGTATCGGTATATATACCAAAATTAGTCCTTTTTTCAGCGTAGGCACTCTTCTTTACATTTCAGCAAAGGCATTTATCTACATGTACCAGTTCATCTTTTGAAATACTGATCATTAAAAATGTTGTTTGCAGTGTCCCAATTTCTGGTTATTGACAAAGCAGAAGAACTTCAATTTCAACTGGATGAATTCCGACATGATACATCACTTCAAGTATGATACAATAAATTCACTTCATCATGAAATCGATTAGCTAGAATTTAAGAAATCTGAAACTCAATCGAAACCTAGTTAAGCCAGACATAAGCAATGACAATACCCCTGAATAAATGACGCTAAAGTATAGTTGTACATGTATTATGTTTGTTCCTGTTTAAAAAATTATAATATCTACAATAAGTGTTTTTATGTTCCCCGAAAACTTTCGAGGAGGGAACATATAGTCGCTGTCGTGTCTATGTCTGTCCGTCCATCTGTCCGTCCGTCCAAACTCATATCTCCTATACCTTTTTTCAAAAATTGGTCATAATTAAAATATCATAAGATTAAGGGCTTTGGGACAAAGGTCACGCAATGTCATTTCTGAAAGGTTAAGGTCACCTACTAACTATGACTTGAAATGCCATGAGGTACTTATATCTCCTACACCTTTCATCAGAATTTCATCATACTTCATCAAAATATTATGTAGGTTGAGGGCTTTTGGACAAATGTCACTCAAAGGTCACTTCAGAAAGGTCAAGGTCACTTATCATCTATGACTTAAAATATTATGAAGTACGTTTATCTCCTTCACCTTTCATCAGAATTTCATCATACTTCAACAAAATATCATAAGGCTAAGGGATTTGGGACAAAGGTCACTCAATGTCATTTCTGAAAAGTTAAGGTCACCTGTTAACTATGACTTGTAATACCATGCAGTACTTATATCTCCTACACATTTCATAAGAATTTTATCATACTTCATCAAAATATTATGTAGGTTGAGGGCTTTGGACAAAGGTCACTCAAGTTCACTTCTGAAAGGTTAATGTCACTCAATAACCAGGACTTAAAATACATGTACCTTGAAGTACTTGTATCTCCTACACCTGTCATTAGAATTTGACTATATTTCACCAAAATATTATTTAGACTAAAGGCTTTGGGACAAAGGTCACTCAAGTTCATTTCTGAAAGGTCAAGGTCGCTATAAAAAGTGTTTTATTTCATAACTAATCAACCCGGTCAAGCTTACTCATTTTAGTTTAAGATACTGTGACCACTTGTTGTTCTACAGTTGACTGAATTGGATATCTATATGATACATTGAGATTTGAAATCGTCATCAGTTAATACAATGATTTTCTATATACTGAGTCATTCATTTCCTTCATTATTGCTTGGAGCATCCATCAGTTTTACTATTTTTTGTATATGAATTGAGTCATCAATTTCCTGCATTATAAGTAAAACTGCCCTTCAGGAAGTCTCCATCAATTTTACTGATACTCTTGTTTATTATTATTATTATTATTATTATTATTATTATTATTATTATTATTATTATTATTATTATTATTATTATTATTATTATTATTATTATTGAAATCCTTTTTGTCTATTAAACTTAACTTATCATAAACTAAAAACCGGCCAAACAAGAATTAAATAATTAAAGTGCGTTAACATAGTTTGTTGTCACAAGAATTTCGATTCAGTTCTCTGTTATTAAAAATACAACAAAATAAAGATGGCTACCCCGTACTCGTGAGATTATCTAAAGTTATCTCGATAAGTGCTTGAAAAATCGATTCTTTCTATTGATAACGACAGGCAAATGCCAGTACAAATCTTGTTCCTCTGTATTTAATGTTGAAAACTCTTCAGTTTTAAATTCTTCTTTTCAAGGTGCGAAAAATACGTGATGAAGTGGCCAGTGTTCGGAAGACCGTGCAATATTGTATCGCTGTGTCACTACCGCTTATTATAGGATGGGTGTTGTTTATAGGCAGTAAAGTTACAGAATCGAGAACCTTTGAGGTAAATGTTTATCCCATTTAATAATGACACAAAACATTCATATTTCAGAGAGAGAGAGAGAGAGAGAGAGAAAGGGGGGGGGGGCAATCTCCCATACAGAAGGCGCTATGCTACTCTCCGCTTTTCGCCTCTGTTATCGGCTGGAAGCTGTTTCTTTTTTTTTTCAAGATTCTTGAAAAACTAGGAAAAATTCCATTTAATGGTATAAGTGACTTACATGGTACACAAAATGTAGAAACCTTTCTATTAAAAGGTTAACTGATGTTTAAAATCTATTATACCATTAAATGGGATTTTCCCAGTTTTACAAGAAACAGCTTCCAGCCGATAACAGAGAGGGGGTGGCGAAAAGTAGCGTAGCGCACTCTGTACGAGAGATTGAGAGGGGGAGGGGTATTCTAGTGTGCTCGACTGTTAAAATGGATGTCATACTGTTATTAATGTTTTTCTCAGAAATGAAACAAAACTTTAATACAAGGTTCTGTCTAATTAGCCTGTATGGGACACTGTAGATCTAGTGATAGAAAATAAATTTGCGCTTTTCTATAACTGCCCTATTTTAATCATGTATTGACCGTTTTCTGCTTGAAGATCTTTATTATTCATTCATACTTTCATTTTGTAAGTATTTTATTGTAGATTCAAATCGATTACGATCCTACTTGGACCAGGACCGTTCGTTTTTTTAACAGAAGTGATGGAAATGCGTTACCTTTCAGTATTAATTCAATAATTATACGTTTATATGGAACACATATTACATGAATAACCTAGTGAAAGAATAAGGATTAGATTCGACTCCAGGAAATCCTCCTTATGCTCCTAATAATTTACCACATCAGACGTGAGTCCTAACCATAAATATGTTCTCACAACGTTTGGTGTTAAAACAAGTAAATTATATTTAGACATGCCTTATTTATATTTGTAGTAGTTCTACAATGCACAAAAATCTTTCAAACAGCGTTTTATTGCAGGTCCCTTTAAACGTTCCACAAAATATGTTTCAGTCTCAAAAGTTCTAGCGGAAATCTGATTCTGAACATAAATACACTGAAACAAATGTCATAAAGATGTTGAACTTTCGATCGATAACTTTTTTGTGGTGTTCGGAGAAAAGGTTTTTCAAAAATTGTTGGCATTCGAATGGACACCAATTGTGCACCGGTCTCTATTCATCCAGTATTTGCTCTTTTAAGGGAAGGAGCAATTTGCTCTTCGGTTCAACTTCAAATACAGATATATAGATGACCTGCTTTCAATTAGCAATACTACAATCACGAATTATCTTAACTTTGTCTACACAAGAGAACTAGAATTTAAAGAAATCACAAAGAAAAGCAACGGTTCTTTGTATCTGGAAATAATGTTATCTGACGACATTGGTAGTCACCTGAACCTCGTTTTAAGACACTGTCAATTTCATTGCCGCCTACCTATGGTGTATTCATACGCCAGACATAGTGAGGATGATGTTGGTGCTATGATGGCCGACTTGATGATTTGAGCAATGTACAAAAATTCATTGACTCAATGAGAAGCTATAATAATTAATAATGTTTTGAAAATAAGTTCTTGGTGACCTTGAAATTCAAGGAATGACTTAGGTCTCAAAGTGTGTTATTTACAACAGTTGTGCAAAGGATCATTATAAACCATAAGTGATATTTTCAGTCATAATTTTTAACTGATTTTGACTTGAAAATCTTGACTTAGGAGTTATTCTCTTGAATAAGACTTAAAAGCTTGGGTCACATGCCAACTTTATGCACAGACTGACTATAACACATGCCTTTAGTAAAGAGCTGTGAATGGTTAGACATATCATTATTTACTTTTACGCACCATGCTCCTAAAATTATGTTCAACATGTGTGCGAACCACTATCAAAATTAATCAACAGGTGTGGAAGATAAAAGCTAGGGTCGACGAACGGACAAACTAAGTGTTAATTATTTCCTTCTCCGACATTTCTCTGGGAACCTAAAAAGTAATATCGCAATAACCCGGGATATTGAATAAACGGGAATGCATGTAAGAGACAGGTTGGTTGGTTGGTTGATTGGTGTTTTACGTCGCTTTCAACAATATTTCAGTTATATCGCGACATGGAAGCAGGAAGTTACCAACCTCTTAAACATAGTGGCGCAATCCGGGAATCGAACCCGGATCGTCGGCGCCACAATCCAAGCGCTTAACCACTACACCACGCCTGCCCCTGTAAGAGACAGGATAAAAGTTATGAATGATCAACACACTTACCTCGCTATCACCATCAAACAACCTGGTTAATCTAAACGAAAGAACAAAATACATGTATAAATCAACTCACCTCGCAAAAATCGTTCTTGGTCTGAAAATTGTCCAGCCATACGTAAGCTTATATCACTATGAAAATTCATTATATTAATTCAGAAAAGTACACCAAGGCGTTACCGTTCTAGTCCAAGTTTAAAGTGAAGGGAATAAATTTGTAATAAAACATGATCGCAACAAGTTTCTACTAAAACACGACGGAAGACAAAGGTCCCTTTCACATGCGATCAATATATAAATCCTTCTACCTGGATTCGAGGCTAGATCCCCGCAACCGTATGTATTGCACTTTAAGGTGCATTAACTTGTTTTAAATTTCGGTATATTTAAAGTTACAAGTTCTTACTAGCTTTTCTCGTACATCACTTGAGTTCTATTTGCACCTTTCCAGACAGAAAATGTTTCTACGTGGAATTTTCTCCTTCGAATCTGCAGAAAGCTTACAAATGACGTGCATCGAATTACTTCTTCTTGTACCTTTCCAAGGTTCGAAGGAGAACGGGACATTCACAGGATTTTCAATTGTTCTATTTATATCGTCATAAACAAATGCTTCATTGTCGGAGGTTGTATACAGATATAACCGCCACCAAACAGTCGGAGGTTGTATACGGATATAACCGCCACCAAACAGTCGAAGGTTGTATACGGATATAACCGCCACCAAACAGTATGATTACAGCTAGAGACCTTCATACTACAGTACGCAATGTGAATGTTTCTGGTCAATCCTGTCGAAATTGGCACTGAGTTTTTTAACGAGATCAATGTGTTGTGGTTAAGTTCATAGTCTGTACGACTATATGGCTGGCGATTCATACTAGTATCCTTTATACATGTCCCTCCTTGAATCAGTATATCACCTACCATGTCACTTTTTGTTGCAGCAATATGTCGTCATAGTCAATATAGGCATCTTCCTAGGCATTCTGCTTCACGATTTCCTGCCTGCATTTACCGCATTCCAGAGCACGGCAGAGACAATTGAGAACAGTACCATTGTCTTCAATGATATTCTCAAAGACGGTAACCAAGACAACAAAGAAAGGAACGAACAAATTACCGAGTCCATTGAGAATGCACACAAGTCTTCTGAAATAATCCCAAATGACCTTCATACTTATGAATGACGGGAGACACTTAGAACTTGATCAAAGAAGTCTGACTAAATCATATGGAAATCAATACTAAAATCACGTTTTCTTATGGTGCACTTCATTTAGTATTCCTTTAAATTACATGTGTATGACTGATATTAGTATGGCAAAATCCTGATTTACTTTTTCATTAGAAAGCAAAAAAACAAACAAACAAACAAACAAAAAAATACAAATACGAAAATCAAAGGACCGGAGGTCCTGAAAAATACTCCTACTTGCATCTTGTTGTGGGTAGAGATCTATATGTATCACACTGACATCTCGACCTCATTTTGTATGAAGTTGATTTAAATGAGTTAAGTTATTACAAACGAATGAAAATACCCGGTAAAGTAGTGCACAGAGAAACCTGCTAATATATTTATCCCATCATGTGATTCAATGGAAGGGGGACCTACCGCCACATATTTACAAGTAAGAATCCAGATCAGATTTGGCACCAAAAATGGCCGAGTAGTTTGGCTAATACACATGTGGGCCCCCTTTTTGGAAATCCTGGATCCGCCACTGCATGGAGTGTCCATTTTTATTTCCAGTTAGGTGTTTTAACTTTCTTTATACCGATTTGTATATTTAAAGGTTAGATTGGTTATTCAAATTATGCAACGAGATTGATGAACTAAAAGCAACGGTGTTCCACGCAACACATTCGTTCTCTACCCAGAGTTATCGCTCCTTACTCTCGCTTATACATGTATCTCTGTCAACGCCTGGGAAATAGTTCGGTGTCACATGGCAGATTATAGGCTTATTTTTAAAGATAAAAGGAATTATAAAACTTTCAATTGTCTTTCAGTTATTTTCAACGAACTATCACATTCTTTGTAAGTCTCACCAACACTGCATTTCATGGTTATCTTTATTTTCAACCTAGTTTCATACGCATAACATATGAAATAGTTCCAAATTCAAGGTAACTAAACATTCATTTTAAATAATTTACATTGAATTTAAATCATACTTTATATAAGCATATCATCACATGCTTGGATATTTAGTTTTATGTTCTAATCATGGATCTTAAAAACTTTTAACAAGAATCTTGTAAAATAGCGTCGACAGAGATGTAGTGGCTTTAGCGCACGGAGCTCTGGGTAGAGAATGGCAACACATTATCCCTTTAGTGAAGGCTACATGCTGGGTTATGATATTTTTGCCCCTCTTCGAAAAAGAAGGGGCATATTGTTTTGCTGCTGTCGGTCGGTAGGTCCGTCGGTCGGTCCATTTACAGTTACCTTTAGATATATACGTCCCTGACATAAGTTAATAACTTGTTGACCAATCCTAGAATTGAATTTTGTTATTATAAAATTTGAAACATTGGTGAATAAATAATGTTTAAACCAATGTTGATCGAGCGAATAGTGAGATGAATATAAATTCATACACCGTCGCTTTCGCCTTGGCGGGGGAGGGGACGTTTTGTAAAAGAATTTACACGATTGTGGTCAAAACTTACCTTTAAAAAAGACTCTTGCACTGAATCGATTAAATCATTACAGCTGTCCTCGCTAAAACTGACAAGCATTGACACAAACATCGTACTATTAGTCATTGACACAGACATCGTACTATTAGTCATTGACACAAACATCGTACTATTAGTCATTGATAAGGACAAGAACTTACAATAAAATTATTGTTTATAAGTCCTTGATAAGGAGTATCTTAAAAATAAAGAAAAAAAGGCAAAATAATGAAGGAAAAAAAAAACAAGGATACAGAAGAAAGGTATTGAAAGTTATTTCAAATATTTATTCGGGTTTTTTTCTCCAATAGCACAATGGTTCTAGTGAACAGGATGAGTACCATTATATGTATCTTGAAGACTACAAAATCCTGTACATGAACAAGAAGTCGGACTCCAGAAATGAATATTGAATTACCCATAAAACATAGTTCATTAGAGGGAACCAAAATAATCAAATCAAATTGTTCAATATACATGTATAATATCACACTCACTTCAAACATAATCATATAAATATATTTTAGAACATGTTGAACATAGTTATTTTAAATGAAAAGAGTTCATTTTTATATTTTTTGTCTTAAATAAATAAATCATAAACTTAACAAATAAGTGATAATTATTTTCCTAGTTCATAACTAATACCAATATGTGTATCTATACAGCATGTAAAAGTGAACTTTTACCTGCTGTTAGTTAATGTTCCATTAAAGATTGTAAATCAGCATAAATCCAGTATACAACTACATTGTTCAAGACTGCAATTCCTAAAAAATTGTAACAACAACAAATAAATTTATTTGAAAAAAAAAGTAAGGATGAAAGTTGAATAATTAACATTATCCTTGAAAGTTTTCATACACAATATACCTTCTCCACATTTTACAAGATGTTAGAGGTGTAATAATTGTTACACCACTTTATGACCAGAATTCATCATGTTAATTCAAATGAGACATATAAATACCCTATCTCTTACTGTTCACAAATAAGAAAAATGTTAAAGTTTTACTGAAAGCAGACAGAATAAAAATGCATACCCAGAATCCCCAGGGGCACTTAAGTGTGCCTTCTATCACACTGACAGACTGTCCATTACACTTTGTTAAAAACCAAATTTCAAATTTCGCAAAGTGTGAGGGACAGTCTGTCTGTGCAATTTGGTTTTTAAATGTGACACACACTATCAGGAGCATATATATCCTTTTTAAAATAGACATATCTTTAGATATATACATCCATAACTGTAAGCAACACAGAAAGCTATATTTATACTTAACTTTCTGATTTTAGGTAAGTATCTGATGTATGATTTGGTGAAGACAAGTTTTCCCCTTTTTAATGATTGACTTTTTAACAGGATTCATAGACATAATTAACCAAGAAATACACAGCATCTCAAAAGGAATGATTATATGTCTTAATGAATTCAAATGAATTGTTTCTGCATATCTGCCGTCAGATTGGACATACATGTATTTTATAATATACTTTTCACTGTAATATTATCTATCTTAAAACATTTTTTATGCCAAAATAATGCTATTATGACAATAGGTCATTTCTAGTAATGCAATGTCAATGCAGGAACATAGTGAATATTTATAGCACTTCCAAAAAAGGTTGCTAATGAAAAACATATGCTACAGTGGCTTACAACACCATAACAGTAGAATATAAATAGTAAAAACAAGCTGTGTTAGTGAAACACTAACACCCCTAGCAACAAAAAAGTCCAAAAAGTTATTTTTAGCATGAAGGTCATTCTCAAGGTCAAAAGGTCCTCAACCTTGGTGTCATTTGAAAGGACTTCATTAGTTGAGTATGCATGCGAAATATGAAGTCTGTATCCCTCATGGTTCAAAAGTTATGGCCAAGGTGAAAGTTGACACCAGACAGACAAACAAGACAAACACAATATGCCCCTGATCTTCCGATCCAGGGGCATAAAAAGCCAGGAGCAATTACATCACATGCACTAATGTATATGTGAATTTTACCATCCACTGTCCTAAATACTGGCCCAGAATATCCGGTATCAGATTAATAAACCATATGACACAAAAAACTAACAATTATTTAAAAATTAATTAACAATTTTATGTCATTAGCTACAAAATATGAAAATATTAATGCCTATTATTTCATAGTAAAAGTGTTAATAATTTATTCAAATAACTATTCTATAGACTGAGAAATTTCCTGTAAAAATGTAAATTTCAATACACTAAATCCAGTGAAATGTTGAAAATATTAATGGCTATTTTTAAATATTCTTACCCAAAGAAGCGAATACATTCACAAGGTCATTTTTATCCAAGTTAATATCATACCCATTAGAAATAAAAGAATTGTCATACATATTGGTTTGCTCAGACCAATCAAAAAGACATTTACAAATGAAATCATTCACAATATTCAGTCAATAACTTTACCTATGCTTACCATGTCTTTATCAAAAACATTACAAACTGGAAACAAATAATTACTGATTACAGTGTATATGATTTCACGTCATCACAAAAGCCTAGATGCAAAGAAGAGTACAAACAAAATGACATGATTAAACAGAACAAGTATAAGGTTTTGTATGATCTTAACTATAACCAGAGTGAAAGCATCACAAGTAGACCATTTAATTATATATTATGTGCTAGCATCATTGCAACAACCTCAAAATAATTTGGATACATTCCTTCAGCACTGAGCAATGGTCCAGGTCTTAGTATAATTCACCCTTCCACAAAATGCAATTTTTCATTGTGATGGCGTCATCTGAGGTCCAACAAAACTCCAACAAACAACGTGTTTGTTTATGACGTCATAGATGAAACCATTAAAAATAGACTTAATATCACGTTCTTTTACTAACCGTGGAAGGGTGAATAAAATACTGACCAGTTTCCTTTTAATGTAAAGTACATACAAACTGAAGTTATGCATACATAAATAAAGAGACTGGTTTCAAATATCAGGTAGTGCAACCCCCTGTTGCAATATAATCTGTATGAAACAAGATTCATTTCCAAATTTATGAAGAAGCAATGATTAAATTTAATTGATTTCAATATACATTCTACAGAATAATTACTTTAGATATTTAAACTGTAATATTTTTTAGTAGAAATTAATAATCAAGGAGTAACAGTTTCTTTGCGACGTCACAATTAATATTTGAGGGGCTAATTCTGTATTAAGTAAGTTTACTAACTGGTGCTCTGTTAGACAAGTGATCAAATACATACAAACATGAGTTGTCTTTCCTATAAAAAGGACCTTTTACTCTCATTTTACCCATGTGTAATACTAGTTACTGTCTGGTCTGGTGAAATATTTAGAAAATTTGCTGAAAAGAGTGATGGAGACCAGACAGTAATCACACCTCTGTTCATTTTATTTTTATATCTGATGTGTGCTTCCATTTATCATCTCAGACACCATTGGACAATAATGTATATCATACATAAGAATCATTATAAGCCAATATAACAGATATTTATCTGTAGAGAATGAACACTGTCAAGAAATCGATAAAAAATGAACATTAATGAACCATAAATAGACCCTTTCACATTAACTGCCCGACAAACGTTTTAGGGGAAGAATAGTTACGTTTCCAGTAAAAATTTTGACATCATAGTCGGATATTGATTGTATCGTTGGTCATTTTACGGGAACAGTGATCATTTCTATCCCAAGACAACAGTCCCGCAGTTATTGTGAAAGGGTCTATAATGAACTTCAATGTTTAAAATTTTTAAACGTGTAAGCAGAATTTCTGAGCTAAATATTTCATGCAAATAGCATCTGAAAGAAAAAAAAATGGGAAAATCAGGAGGTTTTCTTTTTTTTCTTGTTACAGTTTTTTTTTTGTTATCAAGATCATTTTACTTACATGATAATAGCACATTAATAGAAATATGATTTTAAGTTGCTAAGCATGGAATTTCTCAAAAAATCTTTGTAAAACAACTGTGAGGTCTTCAGAGTTTTAAATCATATAAACAATTAATATAGGAATGTCTTTATAAGGATGTCCTTCTACATAAAAAGATGCATAGACACTACTACCTTATACAATGTTTACACACATATTATTTTTAAAAATTATTCTGAACTCCTTGAAAAAATTAATGGATTCAGTAAACCTCAGTTACTCGCATGAAAAAACACAAGGTTGGAGGATATGATAGTTTATCATACTTCAAAGTATTAATATTTTCAATACTCCAAGATCATTACATATTGTCACAATGGAATGTTCCCTAAACAGACTTCATATTACATCAAATGAGGATGCTGTTTTATGGGAAAAAGAAGGGTTTTGAGAAACGTGTGCAAGAGATATCAGTTTTAACTTGAGCACATATTGAGCTAACAAAATATTCACACCACATTGTATTATCATCATACAATATTGTATTATCATAATACTACATTGTATTATCATCATACTATATTGTATTATTATCATACAATATTGTATTATCATAATACTATATTGTATCATCATCATACTATATTGTATTATTATCATACAATATTGTATAACAATAATACTATATTGTATTATCATCATACTATATTGTATTATCATCATACTATATTGTATTATCATCATACTATATTGTACTATCATCATACTATATTGTACTATCATAATACTATATTGTATCATCATCACACTACATTGTACTATTATCATACAAATGTGAAATATCAATTAATGTGAACACATTACTGTTAATAAGATGAAAAATTACTACTTAAAGCATCCTGATTATCACTAAGTTGGCTCTTCATAATGTATTCTAAATACTAAGATAGTAAAAAAAGATCTTTTTCTCTTAAAAGTTGAAAAGAAAATTTGGACTAATTCACATTATTTTCTATGGAATAACAGCTTTTAATAAATAACACTAAATATATAACATGAGCTTCAATAAATATTTCCCTAAGAAATCAATGTCACAGTTCTTTGAATTCTTTGATTTAAGACATAGAAATGACTAGAATCACAAACCCATACATACAAATTAATTCAACAAGCAATGAACAGATCTTCAGGTATGGTTTTCTACTGGCATATATGTTCCATCTTGTATTTCACCCGTCAGTCTGACAACTTGCAACAAACATTGTTCAAGCACTCGTTTTGAGCTTTTTTACATTGGTCTAAACATTTGTGGTATTGCAAGAGTTGTACATTTTTCTGTTTAAATTCTCATCAAGAGGAATCTATACAAGATCTGTAAAATCACTCATTCTATGTGAGGGAGACTTTGGTAATTCCTGAACTGGTGATTTACTGCCACTTTCAGCGTGGACTTTTGATCTTATACCACGAATCTTGCGCAGTCTTTCCAACCAATTAGAAGCATAGGGATCTTGTGGCTGTGTTTGCTGACGTTGAAGAACCAAAGACGCTAACTGAAAAAGGAACAAGGAAAATGATAAGTTCAGTCATCTAAAATCGTGCTCATTAAACGTCATAATTACATAAAATGTATATTTAAGTGTATGTAAACCTTCGATTTCATAAAAAGGTTCTATGTCTAAGTATAACTAGAGAATATTGATGTAAAACATTACCCTATTATCCACAGTTTTTGAAACACTCAATTATCATTTCTGCATTAGGAAAGAAACCCTAACCCTGATCTTTTCTAAAATGCAGCACAAAACTTTCATTGCAACACTGATAACACAATGAAGTCAACTCTCATTTAATATGAAATGGATAACTTAAATTTCCAATAAAGTGGTAATGATTTTAAAATTCTGATTTCATTTTATTTTTTTCCCCTGGATAACTCAAATTCAGATTAAACGAATTTTTATAAACTCCAACTACTGTTCATTAACCTCACTTCTTGTCTGGAAAAATTCCATTTATTTCATTGCATTTCCAGCACTATCCCATGCACACCTCAAGTGCACATTAAGGGTTATCCATTCTTAACAAAATTCTAGTGAAAAATACATGCTTTTTCAAAAATTCTTTTTTTATTTGAGGAACATATAAGGCACAAATAAATTGGTGGCATTAAAACACTACCTACCCATATTTGTTTTGGTTTGAGCAAGAAATCAAAATTATGGAGTCTTAACATGCTTAATTCATAGTTTGGTAATTTTAGCGTCAACCATATCATCTACTAGTTTGCATTGCACGGCCAATTTGATGTAAATCAGCAGATTATAAATACTTCTTATTTGTAGTATAATATCTTTCCTTCATGGTACAGTATCAATTTTAGAATCTCTAATATAAATAATGAGAAAAAAGGCTGTCTTACATCACTGGTTGCTAAAATTATTCCCCGTACAAATGCATCAAAATGTAGTTTTACATTATTTTGTTACTACTATTATATATACGCTAGTTTTAGTAAGACAAATCAACAATCAAATCAAGAACCCTTAAAGGGAGATATACACCCATACATAAAATTTTTACACATTGAAAAAAATTGAAAATTGAGAAATAAATTTCCATATTTCACTATTGTTATTAAGCAACATACCAGGTATTGTAAAATAAAAACTAAATATAATAAATGTTCCCATCTTTTGGACATTTTTTACTGTAATCTGCAAATTGACCAAAAACATTAAAGTAAATATAGCTAGTTACAGCTTATTAGGATTTGGCAACAGCAATTTATCCTAGAAAATTACTTTATTTCAATAATATTAAATACATTAAAACAAAAATTTTTATTGCCTTTATCACTTTATATATCTTATTATATACAAAAGAGAATTAGAAACTACTGATCTCATGATGACCAGAGAGATTATTCCCAAATCTATGCAACAGATTGTTAATCTGATAAGGACCCTTCAAGTTCTATATCAAAAGCACAAGGTTTATATAAAGATAGAGTACTAATGAAACAAACAAATTGGAATAACTTATAAACATACATCACAGTTCACTGCTATTTGTCGGACTAAAGCTGCTAGATTAATATCTGAAATGATCTTTGTGTCCTTGTGACCCAGTATATCTGCAATATCTGAAATCAGATATGATTTTCATTTTCGTTCATTTTTTCCACATTATCATATGTTGGAAGATCAAATGCTTATAACAAAGCGCTTTATAATCTTTAAAAACTTTTCATACAAGATAATTATAAAGTTAAAACTGTAGAAAGGGTTTATTACAAAGTACTAATCTGATAATACTGTGGCCTCAATTAAGTCAATAAATATTGAAATGTCATGACAATATTTGATTTACTTTTTTTTTTAGTGTTTCATTCATAAATTTCTACAGTTAAGAACAATAACACTGCTATGTAGTACAAGTACTAGTAAGTGTGCATGTCTTCATACTATGTGTATAATAAATACATCTATCATAATATTATATACTGTATAATACTCAATACCATTTCTAAAATGCAATGCAAGCATTTCATAACAATAAAACTTTTATGCAGAAGACTTTTCTGTAAGAGACCTCATTCTGCTCATATACAATTTATCTCTTACTTAGAAATTCATTTCAAACCACAAGCTGCTTCCACAAGTTTTATTGCAGAAGTCAACAACTAGACAGTTTGCCCTGATAGAAAAAAGAATATTAGTACTCGCTCTGTTTTGTGGATGTTTAAATATAAACATATGGAAATTATTTATGAAAATGTGAAACTGTATTCATATAAATTTCTCAATATGTAGATACATGTATTAACTTCAGTATTTTGCTGCCATTTTTCAGGTCATCAATCGTGACATGGGGCATAAGCGTTTACGGTCTTTTGACATTTAACATTTTCTTAAAACAGAATTGTAAAATTTAAAAATAAGTTATGTCTTTTAAGACTTTTTCTGTAAATAAAAGGTGTGAAAGAAAGATACATATGTAACCAAAAAGCAAACTGAATAAATCATGTATACAAACAGAATGTGAACAAAAGTAAAATCATAAAATTTGTATGGAACAAGAATTTGTAGACTCATAAAATTTACATGTTCTTTATTTTAATCAAATTAATGTGAAAGATCATTCCTGTATGTACTGGGATACAGTATATCAATAGATACTTCAAGCCATAGTTTGTAAAATGTGATGTTTAAACTAAAAACAGAAGTAGTTAGAGATCTACCAGTCATAATGGGACATTCTGCACAGCAGTAAAGTCATACAACAACAAACGTCATGGTCATGGGTAGTGATACATTCCAATGTCATGGATAACTACTGGGTGAAGTATGAAGCAGATATTTGTTATGACTACAGTTTTGCAGAACCAGAATCTAATCTTTGCTACTGTTATTTTGACCTTGGAAGTCTGACCTTGGGTAACAACATAACACAATCTTGTGTCATGGGTTACAACAGCATGAAGCATCAACCAGATCAAAAGAAAAGACAGATTGATGGACAAATGGACAGGGTGATCCTCTGTATCTCCCAAACTTTATTTGCAGTGGATAAAAAAAAACCCCAAAAGATCAATACTAAAACTCTCATGCCCCAGAATGGGAATGCAGATTAAAAAACAAGATGTATTTGTGAAACATAAATGCCCCCGACAACAACAAAGTCCAAATATCAAAATGTAGGTCGAAGGTAACGGTAAAGCTCATGAGGTCAATAACCTTGATATAATTTGAAAGGGCTTTATTAGTTAAGTATGCATGCCAAATATGAAGTGTCTATCTCTCATGGTTCAAAGTTATGGTAAATAAGGCAAATTTTGAAATGTACCAGTAAGTCAAAGGTCATGGTCAAGTTCACAATGTCAATGACCTTGGTGTAATTTGAAAGAAATTTATTATTGAAATATGCATGTCAAATAGGAAGCCTCTATCTCTCAAGGTTCAAATGTTATGGCAAAGGTTAAAGTTGACAACAGACAGACAAATAAACAAACACGTCAAAAACAATACCCCACCATCTATCAATCTGGGTGCATAACAACATAATCTTGTGTGTAAAATGTTATTTGGGATAAAAAAAAATTATATCACCTGAAACAACGATAAAACAAGAGCAACACCTAGTGTGGCTTAATATGCCTGTCGCTTACTTTGGACGTGATCAATTCGAACGTATGGTTTATTACCCCAAAACTTGGTCTCTTTAGTAATATTTTTATGAAATACTGAAATCCAAAAAGGGTAATTATTGAAATCTATTAAAGCAGTGAAATATAAGCCCACATCATTATATTATATTATATATTATTATTATATTATATTACATAATGGCTTCCACTACCCTGTTTAAGCATTCTGAATGAGTTTCATGAAAAACAGCTGACATTTGCTAAAGTTATTTCATTCCATAGCATCTTATCAAAGTGAAAATAAAATCCAAGTCCCATAACTTTGTAATGACTACACTGATTTTGCTCAAACTTTAAAGGCAGCTTCCCCTACACTACCGGTATTTAAGCATTCTGTATGAGTTTCATGGAAAACAGCTGACATTTACTTAAGGTATCGCGTTCCATAGCATTTCCATAGTGTCTTATCATAGTAGAAATAAAATCCAAGTACCATAACTCTGGAACAACAACACCTAATTTGCTCAAAATCGAAAGGTGGCTTCCGCTTCCCTATTTAAGCATTCTGTATGAGTTTCATGTAAAAGAGCTGACATTTACTAAAGTCATTGCATTCCATACCATCAAAAAATCAAAGTCCCATAACACTGTAATGAGAAAACAGATTTTGCTCTAAATCGATAGGCGGCTTGCCCTACACTATTTAAGCATTCTGTATGAGTTTCAGCTGATGTTTACTACAGTTATAACGTTCCATAGCGGACGGACAGACAGATGGACATCACCACACCATAATGTAATTACAATGGTCAACTCTATTCTGTAGTGCATTTAAGATGGCATTATAGCAACTAATATATTGCATTATGGTAAAAGACAAAAATATCTAATCAATGCCAGCAAATAAGAAAATACAAGCCTCTTAACTCATAAATTTAAGCTTTTAAGTTACATGACCTAAATTAATTAAATAAATAAATAGAAATGCCTGTCTTCATAAAACTAGTGATAATGATAAGCATACCATGCTATCAAATCAGATGTTGACTTGGATGCACAATATCTAAACATATATCTAAACTTAAAAGCCATGATTGGTACAATGTAAATAGTGTAAAAAAAAGCTTTTCATGGATACTACAACTGTCAATTAAAAAGAGAATAGAGAAGGTACAGAAACAAGAGACACTATTAGAATATATATTTGTATGACACTATTTATAGCGGAGTTGTAAAGAAAGCAAGGGACACAAACTGTCAAAATACAAATGTAAATGACAATCTTTATTGAGTTGTAAGGAAAGCAAGTGACGCAAACCATTAAAATATATGACAATCTTTATAGAGTTGTGAGGAAAGCAGGTGATACAATTAAAATATACAACAATCTTTATAGAGCTGTAAGGAAAGCAAATGACACAAACTATTAAAATATACGACAATCTTTATAGAGTTGTAAGGAAAGGAAGTGATACAAACTATCAGCATATATGACTATCTGTACATAGTAGTAAGGGAAGCAACACTGTATGATGTACACCATACACATTAGCAGCTATAATTAGAAAACAAGCACTCTGCTCTAAGTAAAGAATGTTTAAAGTGAGTACAAAATGCATGATTGAAAAGCTACCTGTAGTTATGCTGTCCTTAAAAGGCACTAAAACAATAAGACTCAGTTAACTGCCATGCTTTTACAATAATCTTGTAGAATATTTAGATGTCATTCTTTATTGTGGTTATATATCTAAATATAAGATATAGAATATATAGACATTGTGATCCTGTGTGTAAAGGTCAGCTAATGAGCAGTAATTACCAGGACAAGTAAGAGCACATATCTTTGTTTAACTATTTGTTTAAAAACGTACCAAAAGTGCCGGTATTTAACATACCCATATCCATGTATGAGTCAGTATGGGCCAGTATCTATTTATTGTTTAATAACATACTAAGAATATTTCCTCTACAAATGGGGAGGGGCCAGTACTTATTTGTTGTTTAATTACACACCAGAATTATTTCACTTATATAAGTATTGTGATGGGTCAATATTTTATATATGAGGAAATCAGAGTACCACAATATGTCACCATGCAAGTATCACCATGGAAAGTGCACTGGCCAACCTTCCCACTTTCCTAAAAGGGGAATGAACCTTGAACAGTGAGGGTTAATGCAGTTATTTTATCTCATTAAGAAGCTAAAGACCCTAATTGCATATTCTGATGTTAATTCTTCAAACAAAATACTGAATATGAACTTTGATAGGTTTAAAGAACTGAAATTTGACTTGATATGCTGAGCATAAATGTCAATGTAGTTTACAGAAAGAAAGAACATGCCAAATATGAAGCCCTGTTATACAGTTGAGAATATTAGGCCAGGTTTAGTGAAGGCTGATGGAGAAGGTACACAGACCATCAGATGAATGAAAATACAATAGTTATATTTCAATTTTGTTTTGATATAAGGTATAAATATACAAATGTAGTATTATTAAATCCAATTTAATGTATATATGACCATATGTGCTATGACTGGTACATGTATTGCATGCCTAATGAAATCAGCATGTTCCTACATGAATTATCACATAGTGATTCTAAGTAATCCTCCAAAGGGAAGTCCGGTACATAAAAAGTAAAAGAACACAAACACATGGATTTTACATGGCTTTATATTTGTCATCTATTAAATTGCTTGATAAAGGTTGTGAGGCCAAAAATTTGCAATATAGAGTGTTTGTGTCCTTTTACTTTTTATCACATAGTGGTTCGAAAAGGTGAGACTTAAATACAATAGGATAATTTCAGGAATTCAACTGATACTTGTGAAGTACAGATTTGAAGACATTTGAAAGGTAAGGCATTATTCAGCTTTTCCTACATCAATCTTTTGCTAATTAATTATTTGCAAACTTTAGAACATTTAAAAAAAATTTGTCCTTCTCAGCTTATTTAATAGGAAATATTTCTTACAGTGATTATGCATGCAAATTTCACAAAGCTTTCACATGTTTACACTCTGATGTAAACAACAATACCCTACCACATGGCAGTTGGACATAGGACAGTTAATTGTAATGAGCTGATGGATATTCTCAAAGCAAATATACGAACTCAATTTTCTACATATTTGTGTCCATAACAGAAAACAATAAAAACATAAGCTGAATATATCAACAAATGAGGAAAAAATAACTCGCTTGGTTTGTATGTTGCCTAAGATACAAATCAAACTTAAATCTTGCAAATGTTATAGAAATTTTTTCAGTGATAAGAAAACATTTCTACAGATCATACCTTCCTTTGCTTGCAATGTTATGGCATTTGTTTCATAATCCAATGGTTTTATCACAATATTCACATAATTAAAATGTCCCTGAAACACAAAAATAAGTGCATTGTAAAAATCATTAACTGCATGGCTCATTGGGAACAAAAACCACTAATTCACCTTGCATTTCTGTTGATGAAATGATAACTGGAAAGAAATAACTGCAATATCTAAATGCAAGTATTTAGGGGTGCTGGATGTTTCGGTACAAGGATGTTTCGGTACACAAAAATAGGTCGTTTCGGTACATGGTACAAAGACGTTTCAGTACATGGCTTTGGTTGTTTCGGTACAGGTACCTAAATATTGGTACAGAAACAAATTAAAATGGATATTATAACAATCTATCATGAAAAAAGTAAAAAGATCAACACTAGCGAACGGTTACGGAAATGTGCCATGCTGTACATCCCATCGGTACTTCAGGATATGCGATATGTGTGACCTTATCTAAAGAACAATAATGAAGACTATATGCAATGTATATATATATGTTTATTTATTTATTTTTTTTTACCTCATATGCCTTATTTACCTCACATACCTGTGATCATGCATACTTAAAAATACCTGTAGAGACCGTAAGCTGAACAGTAGACATATAGACGTCCTTTAGTACAATTAACCCATGTGTCTATAGGAGTAAGCGTCACCTGTTTGGCTAGTCACACTTGCTGTCTCATGTCACACACAGACTAAAATATAGTGAATAAGTCACCGAAACATATGTCCCGAAACATCTTTTTAGTGTACCGAAATGTCCTTTTCACTGTACCGAAACGTCTTTGTTTGTACCGAAAAGTCTTTCTTATGTACCAGATGTCCATGTACCGAAACATCCTTGTACTGAAACGCCTAATTCGTATGTAGACCAAATCAGTTTTGATCTCTATGTCTATACACAGAAATATTATTACATTTATCATATGATATTCAATAACTGGATTGACATGCTGAAGCATATTTCAAAAGACATCACATTTCATGAGCACTTCACTGACATACACTTCTTACTCCATGAGAAGAAGAGGTTTTAACACTTATAAACTATTGTACCTATACTTCTGTATATACATATATATATATATATATATATATATATATATATATATATATATATATATATATATATATATATATATGAATATATAACCATGCATTTATCATAGATTATACAATAAATATTTTGATATGTCATTTGACCTTGAGAGTTCAAAAGCTCTGATCTACTCTATTCAAAGATGTCATGAAAAGAATTTATCTGCAATACATGAATTAACAAAAATATATGTGATGTCTTAAGTATTTATGATTACATCTACATAAACATATACATTATAATAGGAAAACATCCTACAAATGCATATGAAAATATTATACTATCTACAGCTGTTTTCCTTTTTATAGGCTGTGATATTTACTTGAATGAAAATAATTAGTCATAAGTCCATAACTGTTTTATAATAAGTCTATATAATTTTCCATGTCTGCAATCACCAATTCGCATCTGTCACTTCCATACTGTGTAATTTTCCCTATAGAATTGAAGACTTTCTTCATATCATGGTCACTAATGAATCTGGTATGGCAAAATGGAATGTGGTTATGTACTTTTTTACGAATTTGCCATATATTGGAAAAACTTAAAACAGGCCAAGTAAGGCAATTCTTTATCGACTTATCACATGTACAGTGAAAAACCAATCAACACACACATACATGTATAAAGATTATATCATAATATGAGTACTCTAGAAATTCAAAACTTATGTTTGCAACTGAGCAGAAAGTAGTGAGTCAACATAAGCCGTTTTAAATTAACATATAACAAATGAAATCTTCCTGTAAAAATCAATACACTACATTGCTGGGTTTGTCAATCTGATCAAAACCATATCTTTATTCCACTTCTCTATTTATCCCATTGCGGATAAAGATCTCGCGAAACCCCGTGAGAGGTCATGTTCTGGTGAACTCTGATGACGTTTCAGTCACCGATACCGTGATTTTCCATAGCCAATCAAGGACTCGGCTAGGCACGTGATAGTGATGCAATATGTAACTTACACTGTTCAAAAACTACTTTGTGGGTCACACACTCTGTGGATGTTAATTTCATTCCTAGGAATTAGTAGCCGAACCACTGATTGGCTGAAAATCAGAGTTCACCAGAACATGACCCCTTACAGAGTTTCGCCAGATCTTTATCCGCATTGGGGTAAATAGAGGACTGGAATAAAGATAAGGTTTTAATCAGATTGCTGGGTTTGTAAAACGGTGTCATTAATTATTGCAGAGTTAACATCTAAGAACACTATGACTTCCACAATATTTCACTTCAGAAGGAATAATATTAAGACATTCTTTTATTTGATACAATAACTATCAGAACATATGTTATGTTATAATGTTTTCACCAGATGCACATTTCAACAACTTACCGGGTATGTCTCTTCAGTGATTACAACGTAATGACAACTCATTTTTTGAAGGCACAATCAAAATATTAGGCAACAAACTTTGTTAAAAATTTAAACTTTATTTATTTTACAACGATTAAGAAACAAGTTAACAACTTATATAAATCTTGCTCGTTGGCACGGATCTTGGTGTAAGGGTGTCGTTTGTGTGGGAGGAAACCAGAGTACCCGGAGAAAACCCACGAAGCCAGGTTGGTGACAGCCCCACCATCTCACATACCACACCGGGAATCGAACCCGGGTCGCATTGGTGAGAAGCGAGCGCGCTACCAACTGCGCTACCTGGCCCCCAAACTTTGTTACCTTATGATTATTACTAATAGTTATAACATACAAAAGTTATCACTTAAGTGAGTAAAGTTTTACCTTCATGACTCCTATCTTGTAGTCTTCACCACTATCATTATACACTATAGTGACATAATCATTTCCGATGTGTAATTTTTTGGCTGTGCAATTAGGATCAGATTCCTTATTAGGCATTAAAGTGGCAACATGGAAAATAACTGAAAAGGAAAAATGTAACTTATATTATTCAAACTTCACATTGTATGAATAGAAAATGCAACAATACAAGATTACCGAAGATTACAGAGCTAATGTCTTTGCTACAAAAGCAATACACCTATAAATTTTTACAATATCTTTTGCAATTTTTGTCGTTTTTCTATATTTATCATAAAGAAACCCATACATTTTGATATGATACATTTTGTCACAAGTAAAGAAACCAAATTTATTACAATTAATAACAAAATCAAAGTACAGTAACAAATATAGAATCTGATAAGTAAATAATATAACCAAGAACGATAACTCCTTAGGAAAAATAATTTTAAAAATGCCTCAAAAGTCTTGAAATTTCAAAAGACATCTTTCAAATTTTTCTTAAATTCTTATTGTGAGAATAGATAAATTTAAGGCAAAATCTTTATCTTAATTTGTTATTTTCAATTACAACTACATGTAAGTTGATTCAATTTTCTTGACAAGATTCTATGACAGTGTCTTCAGAAAGGATAGTAGAATTGTAGTTGCTCAACTTGATAATAGTAGAATATTGGACATATACTTTTAAACTAAATGTATACATCTCTCTATCCCTGAATAAACTAAATGTATACATCTCTCTATCCCTGAATAAACTAAATGTATACATCTCTCTATCCCTGAATAAAGTTACATTTATAATCACATTCACAAATCCTATACTTATTTAGAAGTGTTCAATGATTTTTCTTCAAACCTTTTACCAACTGATAAGTAAACATTGAAACTTAACTTACCCAAAGTAAAATCACACTAACCTCAATAACTATGGCAAATTTACACAAAACTTTAAATGAAGACACACTGATTTATATATGCCGATCCAACTTACTGTCATATTGATTGAAATTAACAGGTTTTAACAATTTTTCCCAGAATTTCATCTCTACTTGAACATTTCTGGGCAATACCAATTCAGGATTTGTTCTTATCTCTTTCTACAAAGTTTGGAATCACCAAGCTTAGTCTTGAATTGACTCTATAAAAAATCACATTCAAAAGTTTTCTATTGTCAATTTTCAGTGGTCACATACCCAAGGGTAACTTTACGTTCCCAACCTCAGTTTTCATTGTTGAAATTGTGGAACACTGTAAAGTCATACTTCTTTATTGGTTCTATACCTATTAAAACTTACCATGCATTGATTCATCCTGCCATCCATAGGCAAACTGCCCATCTTTACCACTGGTGTCTAAGCCTCCAACATATACTTTAGCTGGATTACAATCAGCCAATCTGATCAACCTTCCTAGGCCCTGTACAAACTTGGCATACCTCTCTGATCCATACTGATTGGACAGAAAATGCTTTTCCTCTTTTGTCTTAAACAGAAAGGTATTATGCAAATATTGTTCCTAGAAATAAATCACTGACTTCCTTGAGAAAGAAAAGGATTTCACCCGAGGTAAAAGTGTAAGAAATATAACAGTCACAGATACATGCCTTTTATTATACAGTTAAGTTTCAACGACTAGACAAATGTAGATTTTCTACCTATATCTATTCTATTTGTTTATCTTTAATAACATACAACCTCAAAAACTGACCTGCCCTGGCCCCACATACACTACTCCAATTTTGTGGGTCTCAAATGGATGAACACGATCTAACACTGATATGGCTCGATTAACTGCCTGAAATATAATATGGTTTATACATACTGGTATGGGGAAACTATCAAAAGGTTGAAAAGTCTTGAGGGTTGAGATTGCAAGTGAAAGTACAGATTCTATCCCAACAGTCCTATAAATTACACATCTATAAAAACTAGAGCTGTCCTAATGGGACAAAAAATCCCCATTGCAACATTCATTGAAACATGCAATAATTCTTCTCAAAATACATCACTGATATATGTGTAATGTATGTCCTACTTGTACATTTTGAGAAACTTACTTTGTTAAACTTCCTAACTGGACAGACATTTGGACAGATGGACAATCAGACAGAGACAGACAGGGTGATTCCTACATCTGCCCCCAAAGTCCTTTGCTAGGGGTATGAAAATATGTTTATAAGCAGGAATTTAATTTCTTTAAAGTTGAGACACAAATCTTTGAAAAACAAAACTTATTTCAATGTGAGTGTTGTTTTCTTGACAAATATAAAAAATACACTGATCCATTTTCCATTTATGACACACAGCATTTAGCATTAAATTTGATTGTTATGCATAGTGTTAAGTCAGACAAGTCGGACATTTGATTCTGAAGTTGCAGGTATAACTTCTTCATATTCTGAGTAATCTCACTCTTGTATTGAAAGAATAGATCAGTGTATTGTAATATCCAGAATTTCTCCCCAACTAACCACTACTCCTACAAGTTTAAAACGATAAATACCTTTAAAATAGATAGATACTTTTGATAATACATGCAGTCTATACTTATTTTGCTACCTAATCAGAACAACTACATGCATTATCTCTACAACAAAAGTCAAATTTATCAAGCAATGTGATACACAAATCATCTTGAATATTTTACATGTTTAGTTTAGATTTAAATTTTGATTTTTTAGAGAATCAAGCATGATTCTGACCTCTGTATTTGGTAAAAGTAATGGTAGATCTCCTCCATGGTGAAGTGCTCCTCCATGGTATAACTGAAGAAAAACAAAGCTTGGGTTCACTCCCCCTCTTCCTGAATCTTTCACTCCCTTCACTCTTGATGATTTCAATCCAGATATCTCATCCTTCAAACGAAAATCCTTTGATGGTTGGGCCACAGAAATAGTATGACCTCTAACTTTTCTAAATGCAGGCAGATCCGAGATCTCATCATACAGAGAGGAAGCTTCAGAACTCACAGGAGAAGGACTGACATGCAATGCAGCATGGCTATCTGGGCTCTTTCCTTTAGACTTGATCTCTATGTCCTTTGGCTTTTTGTCTTCTTTATGCTCTTTTGAAGGACAGGATCCATCTGGATTATCATTACTTGCTTCATGCTTCGTTGTAGGGGATGATACTGAATCCTGATTGCTAGCATCTAATGTTACGATTTCTGACACACTGTCCCTAACATCTAAATCTTTGACGTCTAAAGCATCACAGCTGTTACTAAGCAACGACGGTGAGGAGTTATACCTTTTTAACTTTGATCTATAGTTTTCTGCTGATTTTTGAGGAATCTCAAGTCCATTCTTTTCCTGAACATATTAAACAAAAATTTTAAAAAAGAATACAAGTTCTTTAAAACTGTATTAATATTAATACAACCCTATTCTTTATGATGCTTATCATATACAACAATTGCTTCAGAGGTAGTGTCTTATATTGTTTGAATAATATTTTGAAATACATGAGAAAAAAAAACTTCATTACTTACATAATTTTCTTCTGTATGATCTTCCACTGGTGAACCTTAAATATAATGGATATAGATTGGTATGATATACTGTAGTTTCATTTGTACATGAAAAGCAAGTATTCAACATACATTCTTAAACATCATGATGCTTATCAAAATTCATATGTAGAAGAATAAATTGACAATACTGAATTTTAGAAATTCCAGAACTTAATTAATAAAATGTGGGAAAAACTCCAAATAAAAAAAAGATATTTTAAAAGTCTTTTAACATGGTTGTTAACAATGCTATTGTTAGTAGAAAGTTACTCTGTAATAAATTCTTAATCCATAGTTCAGTCCCAACAACATCACTCTAATTTGAAGTTTGCTGTTGTCTTGTGCTCGGGACAGCTGAGCACATGTTCGCATTAACACAGATTTCCACATCCCAGTACAAGGCATACTACGTTTTCTATATTTGGAACGATGCTCCATATATGGAACGACAAGCGTAATACATGTATGAACATTGTTAAAACCCATGTATACGAGATAGAGAACAACTTCATTGTCAAAATGGAATAACATCGGGAATGTGAAAGAAGCATATAGTTTCTCACTTGTTTTTCCATATTAGGAACATCATTCTAAACATCAAAAATGTAAAGAGCCTCAAAACAGGAAGTTCTCATGGTCAGGTGAAATAAATGTCTGAAGATAATGATTTCAAATCACCTGATCAAACTGAAGTGGATTATGCAAGATTTCATCAGAGTTATGAAGAAATAATAACAAGTTACAAGACTATACATATTTTAAGTTAAATAATAATGTAATCATGAGAATTTAGAAAAGCTGTGCCGAACGTGAATCATGTTCTGTCTACGCTGAAGAGCTGAATGGAATTTTCTTGTAGCCCTAAACCAACAACTGAAAATGTCAAGATAGCATTGAGTCTGTTAAGGGTATGTTATTGTAATAACAATGGCTGTTATGGAGGTTATGCCAGGCACCACATTAGCCTCTACCTCATATAGAGTTTAAACAGAGTACAACACTGGCTGCCTCCTCTTACAGAGGCTATATAAAGTACTTCATCGGCTGAAACCTCAAACAAAAAATATATACCCAGCACTACATTGCTTGCTACCTCATAAAGAGAATATACCAATCACTGAAATGGCTACTACCTCATACAGAGAATATACCAATCACAGAAATGGCTACTACCTCATACAGAGAACATACCAATCACTGAAATGGCTACTACCTAATACAGAGAATATACCAATCACTGAAATGACTACTACCTCATACAGAGAATATACCAATCACTGAAATGGCTACTACCTCATACAGAGAATATACTAATCACTGAATTGGCTACTACCTCATGCAGATAATATACCAATCACTGAAATGACTACTACCTCATACAGAGAACATACCAATCACTGAAATGGCTACTACCTCATACAGAGAATATACCAATCACTGAAATGGCTACTACCTCATACAGAGAATATACCAATCACTGAAATGGCTACTACCTCATACAGAGAATATACCAATCACAGAAATGGCTACTACCTCATACAGAGAATATACCAATCACTGAAATGGCTACTACCTCATACAGAGAATATACCAATCACTGAAATGGCTACTACCTCATACAGAGAATATACCAATCACTGAAATGGCTACTACCTCATACAGAGAATATACCAATCACTGAAATGGCTACTACCTCATGCAGAGAATATACCAATCACTGAAATGGCTACTACCTAATACAGAGAATATACCAATCACAGAAATGGCTACTATCTCATACAGAGATTATACCAATCACTGAAATGGCTACTACCTCATGCAGATAATATACCAATCACTGAAATGGCTACTACCTCATACAGAGAATATACCAATCACTGAAATGGCTACTACCTCATACAGAGAATATACCAATCACAGAAATGGCTACTACCTCATACAGAGATTATACCAATCACTGAAATGGCTACTATCTCATACAGAGAACATACCAATCACTGAAATGGCTACTACCTCATCCTGAGAACATACCAATCACTGAAATGGCTACTACCTCATACAGAAAATATACCAATCACTGAAATGACTACTACCTCATACAGAAAATATACCAATCACTGAAATGACTACTACCTCATGCAGAGAATATACCAATCACTGAAATGACTACTACCTCATACAGAGAATATACCAATCACTGAAATGGCTATTACCTCATACAGAGAATATACTAATCACTGAAATGGCTACTACCTCATACAGAGAATATACCAATCACAGAAATGGCTACTACCTCATACAGAGAATATACCAATCACTGAAATGGCTACTACCTCATACAGAGAATATACCAATCACAGAAATGGCTACTACCTCATACAGAGAATATACCAATCACTGAAATGGCTACTACCTCATACAGAGAATATACCAATCACTGAAATGGCTATTACCTCATACAGAGAATTTACCATTCATGGAAATGGCTACTACCTCCTACAATTAATAAAGTAGTGGTTGGTTGCTACCTCATTAAGAGATTATAACAAGCATGGCATTGACTACAAACCCATGTTGCTGTTGCACAGAGGTTATATGGAGCTTATCATTACCTCACACAGAGGTTATATGGAGGTTATCATTGTCTACTACCTCACAGAGAACATACAAAGCACAATGGAAATGCCAATATATTTGCTGCTGTCTTCTCAATACATCACATGGCATATTTCATATACTGTTAAGTCTTAATAAGTTAAACAGAATACTTTTTAGCTTGTATTATAAAACATCATAATTGGGAACAAATAGTTTTATTAATCTTGAGATACAAAGTGTTGACTAGTCTGCATCCACTTGTATATGAGTACTTTATCTATGACATATTACCTGAATATGTCAAAGCAGTTCACCTATGCTATCTAGCGTTGTGTAAGCTTACCCAGTTCATCAGAATCTTCCTCTAAGTAAACATCAACATGGTTATCATCTAAAACATATAAAAGCATGCTGCTTACCCCATCACCCAAACGGCATCACAAAAATCATGCTTTTGTATTACATGTATTAAACTAGCAACATCTAAATCTTTAAGAATGAAATGGGGAGGAGGAAGGGTTGCTTCATCTGATTAAATATGAAGTTAGGGAGAGGAATGTGACAAAGATATTAATTCTAATTAAAACTTATTGTATGACTGTAATACAAGTGTTTTGTGTAACTGGTATTTTAAGACTTATGTATGACTGTAAGACAACTGCAATAAAGACTTACTATATGACTAAAGCAACTGTATTGCATACCAGTAATCAAGATTAGTGTAAGACTGTAATACAACTGTGGTAAGTAATTCATAATAAAGACTTATTTATGACTGTTATACAACTGTATTGTGTAATTGTAATTAAAACTTAAAATGACTAATACAAGTATGCAATGTGTGATTGCAATTTAGACTTAATGTAATATAGAAATATGACTGCATTGTGTAATTAAGATTAAGACTTACTGTATCACTGTAATACAACTGTATTTTGTAATTGTAAGACTAACTGTATACTAATACAACTGTATTGTGTAACTGTAATTCAGACTTACAGTATGACTGTAATACAAATGCATTGTACATTTATAACAAAGTCTTATTGTATGACTGTAATACAACTGTATAGTGTAATTGTAATATGACTTATTGTACGACTGTAATACAAGTGTCTTGTGTAATTGTAATATGACTTATTGTACGACTGTAATACAAGTGTGTTGTGTATTGTAATATGACTTATTGTACGACTGTAATACAAGTGTGTTGTGTAATTGTAATATGACTTATTGTACGACTGTAATACAAGTGTGTTGTGTAATTGTAATATGACTTATTGCACGACTGTAATACAAGTGTGTTGTGTATTTGCAGTGAGGACTATCATAAACCAGATTATGAATTTGATGTTACTGTAGTTCATTCAACTTAAATATACATTTAAAAATATACATGTATATCTATAAACTTTCAAAGTTGTAGTGTCTTTTGCTATCAAGTAATTCAATAATAACTTTCAAGGGAAAGAAAACCAAAATCTTACCTGCTTTACCTAAATCAAAATAAAATGTTTATCTATAAAATCAGTAAAATTTAAAATTACTGTTATTATTTCAGATTGTTTTTAAATTAAAAAATGGTACTTAAACATGAACATAAACAGCTTACTTAATCCAATGTGAAATTATGATCAATTTTACATACCAGCAACACTAATACCATCTTGACTTTGATCTGAAGGAAAATGCTGATCATACAATGATTCATATTCCTCCTCCCCTATACTACCACTATCAATCCTAGACATGTCTAAATCTGGTGGCCTTTTCTTCTGAACAGACGTGAATAGCATGGTTATGTCAGGGATCTGGGAATCCTGTAAATATTTCCACATATGGAGCAAATCTACTGAATTTAAAAGCTCCATAATTCACTGCATTCAAGCAGTCTTCAGCTGATATCACCACAGTTGAGACTCATTATGTCAAATTAGACGGGACCAGAGCAAATAATTCAACTTGATCGGTGTTTCAAGATAAACATCAGCTGTTTTACTAATCATTTTCGATCATTCTTATTAACATATGAATATAAATGTATTGTTTACTTGTTACTCTTTTGTATTTTAGTCTATGTAATGCATACTCCTACTGACTATCTTCTGTATTTTAGCCTACGTAATGCATACTCCTACTGACTATCTTTTGTATTTTAGCCTACGTAATGCGTACTCCTACTGGCTATCTTTTGTATTTTAGCCTATGTAATGCGTACTCCTACCGACTGTCTTTTGTATTTTAGCCTATGTAATGCGTACTCCTACCGACTGTCTTTTGTATTTTAGCCTATGTAATGCGTACTCCTACCGACAGTCTTTTGTATTTTAGCCTACGTAATGCGTACTCCTACCGACTGTCTTTTGTATTTTAGCCTACGTAATGCGTACTCCTAACGACTGTCTTTTGTATTTTAGCCTACGTAATGCGTACTCCTACCGACTGTCTTTTGTATTTTAGCCTACGTAATGCGTACTCCTACCGACTATCTTTTGTATTTTAGCCTATGTAATGCGTACTCCTACCGACTATCTTTTGTATTTTAGCCTACGTAATGCATACTCCTACCGACTATCTTTTGTAGCCTACTTAATGCGTACTCCTACCGACTATCTTTTGTATTTTAGCCTATGTAATGCGTACTCCTACCGACTATCTTTTGTATTTTAGCCTACGTAATGCGTACTCCTACCGACTATCTTTTGTATTTAAGTCTATGTAATGCATACTCCTACTGACTATCTTTTGTATTTAAGTCTATGTAATGTGTACTCCTACTGACTATCTTTTGTATTTTAGTCTAAGTAATGCATACTCCTACCGACTATCTTTTGTATTTAAGTCTATGTAATGCGTACTCCTACTGACTATCTTTTGTATTTTAGTCTGTGTAATGCATACTCCTAACTGACCATCTTTGAACTACTATCCATCTCCTTAATAGCAAACCCATAATTTTCAAACAGCATATTATGAACTCTTTTTACTTTTAATTAATTCAATAATTTACAAGCTGCGAAAATGATATCGACCTATAATCTGCCCTAAATGAAGATGTTTTTACTAATAAAATTAGCATATTTTGATACAACAAAAGCCAATATAATCCTATTATCTAATCATCATCGATGAAAGGTGAAATGGTTTCATGATCAAACAATCAGCCATTACTGTACCCCCGCTGGGATAATTGGTTGTTTGCATTTCTTTTACCTGTATTACCATATTAATCAATTTGTTATGTATAAACAATGACTCTTTGAGATTATAATGAGTAAATATATATAGAAATAGGAGCTTGGGTTTGCAAAATACCTTGAAGATAAGTGGAATTTCGACTTAACAGACTTCAACTTACAGTAAAATCATAAAGAAATTAAAGGAAAAAACTCAGTACTTGAACTTGACTTAGAGATAAACAGAATTTCGACTTAAGCGAGTTCGAGATAACATGATTCAAAGTGCATATCCCACATCTTACATTTACAACATTAAATTGTTTAGTCTAAAGACAAGTATTACTAGTAACATTGTAGTACTACTAGTAATATTGTAAGTACTATTAGTAACACTGTAAGTACTACTGGTAACATTGAAAGTAATATTAGTAACATTGTAAATAATATTAGTAACATTGTAAGTAATATTAGTAACATAGTAAGTACTATTGGTAACACAGTAGGTACCACTAGTAACATTGTAAGTGTTACTAGTAACATTATAAGTACTACTAGTAACACTACAAGTATTACTAGTGACATTGTGAGTGCTACCTGTGACATTGTAAAAATGAATGGTAATACTGTATTACTACTGATAGTAACATTGTAAATTAAACAATTAACATTGTAATATTACTAGTAACATTATAAGTATGTAAGATTATAACTATGGTGAGACAATCTACACACTCAAAGACTATTTATTTGATAATTAAAATATCTTCTTATTTAATACCAACTTTCAGTTTAATTAACTGTTTTCCTGTACCTGAAGTGAAGTAAAAGCTGCCTCATTCTCTATTCGCATCATCCATGATGTATTACCACTAGGTGCCCGTATGTAGATTTCTGCCCAACCAGTGCACCAACAATTACACATATGATTTTGAAATACACGACCATCAGCTGACTGTTTCTTAAGACCTAGATGTATAGAATAAAATTCACGCCAAGATTATATTGGTGAGTGATAAATGTAAGTGTAATCTACTAAGATAAATGAACCAATACTATCTTAATACAGAAGAGTAATACAATTTTTGTAAGAAGTGGGTAGACTTCAGCTTTAAGTGCAATATACGAAGATCTTTAGTGGAGTTCTTGAAAAACAACAGTTCTGGACTAATACTATTATATTTATTGAGAACTTCTTCCGGTCATAATGCAGATAATTTCGTTACCATACAAATATGATTCTAAGGCTTCGGTTTCCAATCCCATTTTTGGGGTATGTTCTGACAACGATGCTCCTGTTTGCACTGCAGCATCTTGCTCATATAAACTCTCCATTTTGATGCTCATATCATCCATGGAAGTTCGTTTTTGTACAATGAAGTCATCAATGCTATTTTTATTGTGTATTTCTAGATTTGTTGAACTTCTGCTAGGTGTTGCCATGGCAGACTTGTGACGTCTCCTCCCTGGTGTGGAAGACTGGGAAGCCCTCGGCTCTGATGGTTCAGTGGTAGCACCTTGGTAATAGGCAGTGCATTTCTCACATAATCCACCATTTGTTCCCTTGTTTCCTGAACCACTGGTTGTTATAGTAATTATTTTATTGCCCAATAACCACATCTGTGATTGACCTCCCTCCAGTAGAAATTTTGCCACAGGAGACCTAGAACAATATCTTGTTTTACTACTAAAGTGTTGGACGTTATGTACATGTATCACCTGTTATCCAATTTGTAAAAGTACGGTTCCTAGTAGACAGATAGGCAGATGGGCAGATATAAATAAAGCTATACAAACAGATACCGGAAAACATGATCCCTTAATGCAACCTTGTAACAGTAGATATAGAATGCTCAGTTATTAGACTTTTGAAATATTGATAAGACAAACTTCTGTGTAAAGCAATATACATCTGTTTGTTTTAGGAGTAAATGTATAAGAAATCACATGAAAACATAAATGTACCAGAAAGAATTCAAATATATCTACTAATCAAATTGTTGATCGTAACAATCACATTTAAACATTTTCCTCTTTTTAACATTCCACTTCTATAAGAGATATAAAGTATATCATATTCACTGGCAAGTCTGACTAACAAGTTACCTATTGGGTATCGCATTGAAATTTCCAAAAGCATATCTTGCCATGACATCAGAGCAAGTTTCTGTGAGCTCCATATGGAATTGCGAGTCTTTATTGTCCACAGGGGGACGAAACTCTTGTCGTGACACTGTTGTCCCTGACAACATTCTTCGCCTACTGGAACAGTAAGTTGATATTTTGTATTATGAATTAAAATTATTGAATCATTACCAATAGTGATTCATGAGATTACATTACAGTCAAAACAAAATAATTCCCTACAGTAAAAACTACAATATTTCAAAGTTGAAGGGACTTACAAAATACTTCCAGATAAATGTATTCAAATTTCTACCTCCAGTCACATATCAAAAACTTGTGCACTTGTGTTCTCTATAATTTACCATTAATATAAGTATTTTTAGTACATAGGTAAATCGTTTTCAACTTATTCATTTAAGTCAAAGCATACCTATTTTTATGTATTTGCTAACTACTATTTTAATTCTTAGAAATTTGTTACATTCATTGATGTTATATCATATCTTTTCTTTTGCGCACTTTTCCTGGACACTCTTGGAATTCGTAATTTTTTTTACACAGAACTTCAGTGTGGAATAAAGTATAAACTTTGTTTTAGATATACCCATATAATTCTATATCTAACTATATCCATTTTCATCAGACAAACTACAATTAAATATTTTTTCCGAAGACGGATCATTCAACACATTAAGTAAAGAACATTTAATTGAAAAGTATTTCTATCCATATAAGTTTTCATACAACTGCCTCTTCCATAACTGAACACATCACTCCTACTTTTAAACAAGATGTATCTGTGAAAAACAAATGCCCCTTACAGCAACAAAGTCCAAATGAGGTAAATTTTAGCATGTCCTATATCTTGATTAAACCCCACCTCATGAGAATACATATGTGAAATGTGAAAGCCCTAGATGTTATGACTCAAAAGTTGTGACAACTGTTAAAGTTTTTGAAAGGTAGGTCAAAGGTTATGGTCAAGGCCACAAGGTAAAAATTATTGTACTGAAAGAAAGGTCATGTCACAAGGAATATGCATGTGAAATAAGAAAGCCCTAGCTCTTACGTTCAAAAATTACAACCGATGTTGAAGTTTTTGAAATGTAGGTCATAGGACACAATCAAGAACCTGAGGTCGACAAGAGTTGATAGAAGACAACATAGCTCGCCAGCAGTCAATGTCAGAGGGAAAGCATGTATATTTAATGTTCTCTTAATTCAAGGTCAAGTCCAAGGTAAAGGTCAAAAATTACTGTACGTGTACATATATTAGCGCAATCAAATTTTAGCGCAAAATGCTCGAAAGAGGGGTCGGCGGTATTTTAGCGTAGTCATGAATTAGCGCATTTGTCATGTTCGATTAGCGAAATTTATCCATTGAATCAGCGCATTCAAAACACTTTTTGGGTAAAAAATAGTGCATTTAAGTATCTTACTTACGAGGAATTGAAATATATGCCACACGTGCGATTATCGAATCGGCTGGTATGACACGTTTGCCATTGGACATAATTAACGAGTACATGTACCTGGAGTTGTTAAACCGTTGATTGGCTTGGATGACAAGCGTCGGGTCAATTACCTTACTCCCAGTATATGCAGTGAACCAAATACAACCTCATTTCATTCATGTTTATCCAATAACCTACCATATCATTGAAAGCAAAACACCTAGTTTAAATGATAAGTAATAATTTTTTTTAAAGAAAGACCTATACAAAACAAAATGCCATTCTTACGTTTTACGGACGAAGCCATTGTTTTCATAAGTTGATATAAGATAAATTACTTGTATCGCTGACCGCTCTTTGACTATAATTACGTAATAGACGGTATTGTAGAAGCGATATGCTTAGCGGGGGATTAATTCCTAAACTTCAAACCACGTTTTTTTAATTCTTGCGTTGGTTTTGTGATAATCATATCGACAGTGTCCGGTAATGCAAACATCTTTAATCGATCGTTACTTGTGTCCTCTTTATGCTATATCAAAATAAATGATGAATTTGTTCCTCATATTTATTTGATAAACATAACTATACAGTTGAAACGGAAGTAGCCATTTAATTCTATTGATCTCATGTACTTTATATTAGCGTAGTCATGAATTAGCGCACTTTGAACAGCGCTAATTCCGCTAAAATATGAATCCCGCTAAATTAAGTACACGTACAGTAACCATCTGTTGACCAATTTGGATGAAATGTAAAACTTTCATAAAGATCCTATAGTACTTCATGTATACCATGTTTCATTAAGATCTTTCATGTGCTATAACAGCAAAAGTTTAACTTGTGAAGAATTGTCCCTATACATCCTCGTTTGGAAATCTAGAGAAATTCATGAAAAATCCAAAAATTGAGATATTGACAAAATTCTTTTACAATAGTATACCTTACCATAATTATGATCAAAACAGTCCATAAGAAATCATCAATATCAATTAACTGAAAAACACGAAAAACATGACATTTTTCTGCATTGAAATTACCAAGTAAAAAAACATCAAAAATTTGATTTTGGAATGGAACCATAAATAACAACACTTCTGTCTAGATCATTCCAATGCATTCAGTTTGTCTCTGTATGCCCCAAGTCTAAATAAGAAGTTTGTTAAAGGAGGGTACCCTCTGTGACCTACTTTTTCCTGTGGTGGTGCCACCTGTTGATGGATCTGAATGAAAAACATCAACACCATGGGTACTTCATGCATACCAAGTTTCATCAAATTCTGTTCAGCTGTTCTGCAGAAAAAGTCAAAAATGTGAAAAGTTAACGACGGACGGACGACAGACGGATGACGGGAGACTGACTATGATTTATCACAATAGCTCACTTGAGCCTTTGGCTCAGGTGAGCTAAAAAAAAAAAAGACCAGGTAAAAGTTTTTGAAAAGTAGGTCTAACTCCAAGATCAAGGCCATGATACCAAAAGAAATTTCTTGTCACAAGTAATCTATGAGTAGAGTATCAAAGCCTTAGCTCTATTTGTTTAAAAGATACAACCCAGGATAAAGTTTTTGGAAATTAAAGTCCAAGATTATTATGTTCTAAATTCCTTTCACTCAGACAAAAATAAATCATTTTGAAGATAAAACAACACATGCTTTGAAATGGAAGGTGAAGCGCTCAAAGATCAAAGGTTATGGTACCAAATGAGATTTCTTGTCACAAGGAATCCATGTGTGAAGTTTCAAAGCACTACCCCTCTTGGTTTAAATGTTGTAGCCAAAGTTAAAGCTTTTGAAAAGTACGTCAAACTCCAAGGTCAAGGTCACATGGTCAAAGACCATGGCCTCAAATGAAGCAACCTTCCACAAGGTATTCATGTGTAAAGATTCAAAGCTCGACCCCTCTTGGTTCAGAAGTTATAGCAAGATTAAAGTTTTAGAAAAGTACGTCAAACTGCAAGGTCTAAGGTCATGGTCCCAAATGAAAGGGCCTACCACAAGGTATCCACATGAGAAGTTTCAAAGCCCTATTCCTTTTGGTTCAAAGGTTATAGCGAAGTTTTAGTTTTTGAAAAGTAGGTAAAACTCCAAAGTCAAGGACAATAGGTCAAAGATCATAATCCCATACGAAAGGGTCTTCCACAAGAGTATCCATGTATGAAATTTCAAAACAAAACCCCTCTTGGTTCAAATGTTATTGCCAAAGTTAAAGTTTTTGAAAAGAAGGTCAAACTTTAAGGTCAAGGTCACAAGGTCAAAGGTCATCATCCCAAATGAAAAGACCTTCAACAAGGTATCCATGTGTGAAGTTTCAAAGCTCTACCCTTCTTGGTTCAAAAGTTACAGCAAAGGTTAAAGCTTTTGAAAAATAGGTCAAATTATAAGATCAAGGTCACAAGGTCAAAGGTCATTGTCCCAAATAAAAACTCCTCAAACAATGTATCCATGTGTGAAGTTTCAAGGATGTACCCCTCTTGGTTCAAAAGTGTTATAGTGCAGGTTAAAGATTTTGTCTATGCAACCAACACCAATGCTAGGACTATGACATAAGCTCCCAAAACATTCATCCCAGCTCCCTAAAAATTACTGACAGAAAGGTCTTGTCACAAGGAATATGCATGTGAAATATGAAATCCCTAACTCATATCATTCAAAAGTTATAACCAATGTTAAAGTCTTTGAAATGTAAATCAATGGTCGCAGTCAAAGTCACAAGATTAAAAATTATTTTACCATCAGATGGGTCTTGTTACAAGGAATATGCATGTGAATAAGGAAAGCCCTGTCTCTTACAGTTAAAAATTATGTGAAATGTAAAAGTTTCTTGCTACAGACAAATGGACATACAGACAGACAGGCAGGCCAAAAACTAGATGCCTCTGAATCTTTGATTTGTAGGGGCATAAAAAGATAACTGCATGACAGTAATAGGGTACTGTAAATTTCAAATCAAATATATACATGTATTGGCATTATGTCAATACATTACAAGACTGACTGATTATTGCTTTATGTCACTCCACAATTATCGCATTTATGGTATTAGCTGCCTGATGCTCTTCATAGAAACTTATACCTGTGGAACAAACCCATCAAATTAAGTGAGGATCTTTTACATCCCACGTCTACAGAGGCCTCTGCTTTCACTGCCTCATCCAAAAGACAGGACAACGGCAATAGATTACAAGAGTAAAAAGAACTTTTATTTGAGAATTTTTAGAGAAGGCATATTATGTAACTAGATATCCAATTACATATTTCTTCAGTTTGTTTTGAAACATTGTAGGAAAAGTGAAAAAACGGCAAAAACTGTACTGTTTTCTGATAATCACAAAATTGTACCTATTTAGTGTAAAAATATTTGTCATAGAAATAATTTGGTACTAATAATGTAAGTTATCAAATGAGTCAGAACGAAAATCAATACATTTTTTGTCTTTTCCATGTTATAACATCACATGGAGGACAAGTTGCCCTAAGAAGATATTGTCTATCCTTGACCAATTGTACTATAGCACCACCATAAAATAAAAGGTCCATTTACCATATCATTCATGTCCACTTTTCTTAAAACTGTAAAAACCTGCAATAAGCTTTCATGATTATATACAATTATACAGTGAGCATTACCTGCTAAATGCAGCTTCATTATAGCTGTTAGACCGACTTCTATCACTTGAATCTTGATTTTGATTCTGCAACATGGAATTTTCCTCAAATTGCTGGATGACATTTGCTCTCATTCCCTATTAGTTGAAAATGCTTATTAGTTATAATTATTTATAAAACTGTCAAACTGAATAAATTATCAAATTTTTCAGGCAATCTGCCCCTCTTCAGGATACAGCATATACACGTACATAAAGGGACAAACAAAAAAACAAAAATACAAAGCACTAATCTAAATGAAATAATAAAAGAAATGGTAAAAAGATATCCAGTTTTACATGTTGTTATATCGGTCAATACTTAAGAAATTGTATGTATACATGTATCTATCTGTATATATATATAGTTATTTACTTTGTATGCAAAAAATTATCAGATTACTTTTAAACTTCTTATAGATATCATGAACTTCGAAAACCTTAGGTAATTTTTACAAATCTTATTCAGACATTTTATCTAAATTCGGAAAAGTGACTTTTCGACAATATGTACCCAGCGGAATTTCCCACCCCAATTTCTATGGTGATCTAGTGTACAAACTAAGGTGGATCAAAGGTTCTGATCATTTCATATCGGCGGGTTCTAAAATTTTTAAACACCTTTGACATTGACAATATGACCCCGAGATCATCGCTAAAACCATGGGTATTGTATTGGGTCCTTCTACAACCCAATGCAGCTTTTACTTGAGCATTGTACACTGACTAACAGGGCAGTGGAGACTCTATGACGAGCCTTGTCCAAACCTTTTCAATAAAGACAAAGTCCTGATCCTCATCCCCTCTGACTGTTAGTCGGAACTCCTATTGATAATGGATCTGAGCTCACTTACAGACGGGTAGAGCACAGTTTACTTATGTTGATATCGCCTTACATACTTTTGATAGCAACATATTATTCTATTAACATTTCATGTGTAATAAATTTTTATGACCTCTCTTCTTGAGAAACCTGTTGATCCTTGTTCTCTGTATGGAAGATTATTTATAAATTTTTGAATGTGTGTCCTTTGATTGTGCTGCTTTTGCAGTGAGTAGGAAGGTGGTGCCCGTAAACCGGTTAACCACACCAAATGAGTGACGTTTGTTACTTCAATTGACCATCCTAATTCAGTATCATAACCATAGCATAATCGAAAATTTTTATAGTGTTGCTTTTTTCTGTGTATATTCTACTATTATCATGTTTTGTATGCATGTCCTTGGTGATTTTTGTATACAGCTTTGTCAGATGTCATCTGTTTTCTCTTTTTTATATTAATTTAACCTTTACCATACATGTATGCTAGTTATAATTTTACATTATGAATATTGTACATACTTTTAAAAACTCTAGCTTAAAATATGTATGGTAAAATCTTACAAGTATATGTATTACACTTTATAAAATTTACATGTTAGATTTTACATGTATACATCTATGGTAATTCTTATTTCAGAAAATACAATACATTAGAAGTTAGATTACCTGTAAAATAGATGTAATTTTCAAACATATAGAGTAAGAATTGATGGAAGAGAGAATTTGTTCTAACTCCTATTAATGTCATAACAAATCTGATAATCATTACCTTCTGAATGAATTTAACAAAGCTTTTCCTGAAAGGGATTCGACACCTTATGAACCAAATAGTGATGACATGATATGCCAAGGAGACTGTGTAATGACTAAATCTGAAACAAAACCGATGTAACATTAACAGAAATTCTATAGTCTTTCACCAGAATATCAAACAAGAAAATTCTTGAAAATTTATTTTATTTCCTATAAAAAAAACATCTCAATACGTAGAACTATGACTGACTACAATGAATTTACTCTTTTTGTGATCAGACTGTTGTCAAAGAATTCATCTTTTTGTGTTCAGATTTTTGTCAAAGAATTTACTCTATTTGTGATCAGACTACTGTCAAAGGGGAATCACATCAATACAGGTCAAACTTCCTATCTACTGCACTAAACATTCTTATACATGTATAAATCACTGATACCTGTAACCTGTTTGTTTTAAGTTATATTTGAAATGAGTTATAAGCTTTAAAGACAATTGGATTATTTAAAATATATGTAAACTAGAAAGTACAAAAAAGTAAACGCTGGACATACATGCAACTTACTTGAATGGGTTGGTATATGGAAGAGCTATGGCAAAAACACTCATATATTCCTCCTCTACAAAGTTGGCATACATCTTTGGCAATCGGACAATACCTAAAACAAGCCAAACAATGTCATATGCTTGATACGTATAACTTAAATATTCATCACATTATTACAAAATGTTTATTACTGAATATTCATAAAAGAAAACAATCTTTGTACACATTCTCTATACATGTATAATACAGGAATACTGAATAAATCGGAATAAGATTTTACAATTTTACAACTCAAGATTTTAACTGAAGATGAATGTAAACATTTGCCTAAATAATCGATTATGAAAACAAGAGTGTTTGAAGGAACACCTGTGTTGTCGAGTATTCATTTTGCTACAGACAGACAGACAGATGCTGTACTAAGTGATTCCTATGTTGCTTAACAGGTAACACAAATCAAGAAAGTTAAAGGTCCATAGGGTAACAACATGCAAAAACTTCCAAATTATCCTCTTCTTTTCATTCCTTCTTCAATCAGGACAGCTTAAATGGTATCTTTCCTTGCTCATCTTCTACATTACACCTAATACTCAACATAATGCAAGGCACAGAGGTGATAAGCATAATAAATGTTTCTTACTTGATAGAAATGCTAATACTGGTATGGCCATGTAAACGGTTGCTGATATCTTGGAGAGTTGAAGCAGGACAGATGGGAGGGAACGCATCATAACCTCTTGCATCTCCAATGTACAAATTCTCAGGGAGTTGGTACATATCTTTGCACACTTAGATACAAGTCCAAACTCCAGACATTTGATCAACTCTCTCTACAATAGGAACAAATTGAGATTAAATGATAAAGTGATAATGATACTTGTTTAGAATTGAATACACTGTATTCATCTTCTTATATTTTTGCTTTCAAATCTACACTATAGACTAAAATATCCTTGCAACAACACTAAAAGTGTAATGAAAGTGACACAAGTATTACTTCAAAAGACATATGTATAAAAACAGACGTAGAAAACCAATAAAATGTTCGATAAAATATCACTTTGCTTCACATCCAAGACAAAAGGTTCTGTTAGTGTCACATTGCTTCAAAGTTAAGACAAAGAGTTCTGTGTCATTTTGCTTCACACCAAAATAAAAAGTTCTGTTACAGTCACTTTGCTTCAAAGTTAAGACAAAGAGTTCTGTGTCACTTTGCTTCACACCAAGACAAAGAGTTCAGTGAGTGTCACTTTGCTTCATATCCAAAACAAGGAGTTTTGTAAGTGTCACTTTGCTTCACAGCCAAAACAAAGAGTTCAGCAAGTGTCACTTTGCTTCACAGCAAAGACAAAGAGACCAGTAAGTGTCACTTTGCTTCAAAGCCAAAACAAGGAGCTCTTAAAGTGTCACTTTGGTACATAGCCAAGACAAAGAGTGCTGTAGGTGTCAGTTTGCTTTACAGCCAAAACAAGGAGTTCTTAAGTGTTACTTTGCCTCACAGCCAAGACAAAGATTTCTGTAAATGTCAGTTTGTTTCACAGCCAAGACAAAGATTTCTGTAAGTGTAACTTTGCTTCACAGCCAAGACAAAGAGTTCAGCAAGTGTCACTTTGCTTCACAGAGAAGACATAAAGACCAGTAAGTGTCCAATTTGCTTCAAAGCCAAAACAAGGAGCTCTTAAAGTGTCACTTTGCTACACAGCCAAGACTATGAGAATCTAGAATCACCTCGAGTCCCAGATCGAAGATATCAGTCGAGGGTGACATACTTCGACACAATCACAACTGAGGTGTTAGCCGAGATTAGGATGTTGAGGTATGTCACCCGAGACTGATATCTTTTGATCTGGGATGAGAGGTGATTCTTAATTCTTTTTCTCGCCAAATAAATCCCCTTTGTACCCCTTTTCAGTACTTCTTCATTCCTGACACTTTACACATCTTTGTCCTAGTTTCAATACTACCTTCAAAAATAGTTTCAGATAGGAAAGTTGTTATAATAACATTAATAGTGTGTAGCAAGAACATGAAACCAGTCAACATAAGTAAACAAACATATAAATATAAAAAAAAGTTCATTAAAACTTTTTTGTATCTCAATATGTTTAGTAATAACTACGTAGTAATACACCATGCTAGATCGATGTTCCAGATCAATTGATCTAGAACCCCACTTCCAGTGGAATTCTTCAGTCTTGTAACTGAGAAAAAGATTTCTGTAAGTGACAGTTTGCTTTACAGCAAAAACAAGGAGTTCTTAAGTGTTACTTTGCCTCACAGCCAAGACAAAGATTTCTGTAAGTGTCAGAATGCTTCACAGCCAAGACAAAGAGATCTGTAAGTGTCAATTTGCTTCACAGCCAAGACAAAGTTTTATGTAAGTGTCACTTTGTTTCACAGCCAAGACAAAGAGTTCTGTAAGTGTCACTTTGCTTCACAGCGAAGACAAAGATTTATGTAAGAGTCACTTTGCTTCACAGCCAAGACAGAGAATTCAGTAAGTGTCACTTTGCTTCGCAGTGAAAACAAGGACTTCAGCAAGCGTCATTTTGGTACACAGCCAAGACAAAGAGTTCAGTAAGTGTCAGTTTGCTTCACAGCCAAGACAAAGAGTCTGTAAGTGTCACTTAGCTCACAAACAACATATAAGTAACCAACAATAATGAATACTCCATTTTATCTGATCTGATATTTCGTTTTATCTGATATGATATTAAAACACCAAACTGTTTCTATATTATTCTGTAATACGCTCGTAATTTGTCTTTTTATCTGATAGCGAGAAGTCAAAGTTTCGGATTATCTGATAGCAAATTTACCATTGATAAAATATTTCACCCTGAATTTAGCCTATTTTAAGCTCAGATATTGTTGTGAAACCACCCAGCTGTGACAACAAGGGCATATAACAACACCTACGGCAATACAACGACGACTAAGGAATAATAATTGATTGTTTGTGTGCACAAAAAGTTACATCTCATTAAAGTACCTGTACAGGTTTTTAAATTAATGATCGCTGTAGTGTCATTCGTAATTAATGAAATATGTTGATGACCGAAATTGAGAGTAGATGTAATTGTAATTAGGTTATTAACTAAATGGATTTATGGTTTGTTACTGGACATCTAACACGCTGATTTCCCATAAATGAGAGTGCACATAAGATGGTATTCATATCAAGAGACGAGCATGGTGATCCGTCAATTCAACCACATTTTCAAACTGCTTCAGAAAAACTAGCTTCATTTTACCTACCACACTGTGCAGAGACACCAAACCTGATGTTGATCGAGTTCCCGTCCCACCCAGCATGAATGAAGATCATTTCAACGACTTCATTTGCTATGATTACAAGTTAGAGTGTCATTCTGGGCTGACCGATGAAAACATTTGTGCTCAATTCATGCAAGATGAAACCAGATACACCGATTACTATTCAGACATTGACCAGGATATTACAAGTGAAACGCCAGTGATCCCTGTGTCCAGTAGTGATGTGCGGGGGGCTTTATCTATTCTACGACACAGAGTTACTTAGTTGTTGTGTCTGATTCCTACCCTGAATTGTAACACACATAGCATCAATGTATTGAACCCAAACGGAGTATGAGTACAGTATAATACTACTGGTTACCTGTTAAGTATTATCTTGAAAACTAGGAAAATGATAATAAATGCTTGTATTGATCGAATGCAAGCATATATAACTAAATCAAGTATGACACATTAACTTGAGATTCAAACAAATCTACTGCTTTTTACTCATACTGGTACTTGTGTTTGAAGATAATCATCAGTTAAAAACGAACAAAATTTCCTAACAATTGATGCAAGTTAATTACACTATGTAAGCGGTCGTATATCTCTAAATGAAAACAACTGCTATCAAATGTCCATATGAGTAGACATCTATAACATGTTACACAACATAAAGCATCAATTTTCGCAATTACGTCTAATCTGATAGCCCGCTTTATCTGATATTTTATTCATGCAAATAGACTATCAGATTAAACAGAATCCACTGTATATATTTTCTTGAAATAAACAGCAAGTATTCAAAAAATAATTTTTCTTTTAAATATTGATTCATGCTACATGAAAAACACAAATATAATGACTACCTGTTTACTTCTATCTAAATCATTATGATATGCTACAATAGAGGAAAAGACTGGAAAGACGAATGTATGGAAATCTGATCGTGTGAATTTCCCCGGTGGTACACTCTTTAATTTTTCTGGAAATCCAAGGAGGCGATCATTCACCTGCAGAAAATAACATATTGTAATAAAACATATCATATAATTAACAGGTCAATGGAACACAACACTCCCCTAAGCTTAATTTATCTCAGAAAAACTACTGAATTTAGTATTATGAATTTTTTACTTTACATGGCATTATCTCGACAAAAAATAAAATGGACTTCAATAGTTTTGAGGATTAATTGCTCTAGTGTTTGGAAAAGTGTTCAGACCTTATTGAAAGAAATACGTCTGGGATTGTGATGCATAAAATAGTAATGAAACATGTACATGTACTTAAGGAACGTATCTTTCCGTGTACATGAATATGCCTATGTCTCTGACTACACCATAAACATGGAATCATTGAGAAGTAAGACTCCAGACAAATATGTGAGTATAATGATATGGTAGTAAAGAAAATTCATTAAGTCGGAAAAGTTGTCTGGAAACAAATGCATCCAGATGAACAAAGCATCACTATATATGTGTACGAGACATCTAAATTTTTACCATAGAACACAGCTGATGACACAAGCGATTGATGAGATCCCTACGGGTGGCTAACACTAGAGTTTTATTCTGTAGCAAGAGAGGCAGATTAACCAATACACATTCCAACACCTGCCAATCTTTGTCCTGAAATACAATGTACACTCTACTACACATACAGCTTTTCATGTTAATTTAAACTAATTTTTTAAGTCACCCCAATAAAAGTGGATCAACTGACAGAAAAGACAGCAGTTCCAAGTGGATAGTATAAATTGTCAACAACTGTTTGCACTAATATTGCTCTTTACTACAGTTCTATCATAAAAGTCATAAACTGAAATCCCATTTGGCAGTACTCATCACAGTTTTGAAAGTTGTTCATCATTATTACTATAATTACTCATACATAATGCACACCTTTGTATGATGTGCACCCCCAAAATCAAGAAAAAAATCCACAAAAAGCCTACTTCTCATGCATAATGTGCAGGTAAAGTATCTATAAACAGTAAGCAACCATGAAGCTAACATTTCTATTGTTAATATTATTAACTGTGTCTCTGTACATTGTTAATGTACAGTCACATGAATTATCTGACACTCTACATGTTTTGCAAAGCAATTAATACAAACTGGTTTTGTGTCCATTTGAAAATATGAGTTATCAGATTTACTATACCGGTACTCACAATTATAATAATATATTTACCATGGGTTGGTAACTAATTAATTTGATCTCAACTAAAGTTAGACATATACGCTATATACATTCATGCTCATTATACTCAATGTTCTTCCTATTTGCTGAATACACACTTTCTGATTAGTATATACATTGCTTAGCGGTCAGTTGACCAGATATTGTTAGAAGGTGACACCTATACCCAACCAAGCAGGTATTTAACAATATACATGAAAAGTATACAATGGGAACATTACTGGTCATTTAATGACCATTTTACTAAACATCAAACCCATGTTCAGTGTGATATTATAATCAAATACATAAAGTTCTAGAAAATACACTTATACATAAATTATCTGTATTTTAGAAGTCATATTCAGATTGACATCACATATCCTTGAAAAAAAAAACTTGTTATATATTAGTTCCGTGAAAAATACACATCCATGAAATCAAAATCAGAAATTCTGATAAAAATTGTGCATTTAACACAGGTAATTATAGTATGTTATATTATAAAGGTATAATGATGAACTATGTGTAGCAATTACATTTAAATCTAATAACTTCTAACATACATTTCAAATGAAACATACTGTACAGTAGTATTATGGCACCTTATTATATCTTATTTATGAAGCATCATTTTGGTGTACAGTGGTAAAATATTGGATAGACTTCCTTTATGGCCTCAGAGCTGTTTAAATATCTAACAGGTATCGAATGAAACACTTCAATTTTAAAGACATGCCCTGCAAGGTCATTACATAATGCTACAAATGTACCAGGGAATACTATATATGACAATATTATAAGATTAGAGACTTACATTTTCTAGACACAATATGAAGAGGTTGAATGATGGAGTATAACAGAGATAAGATGACACAGACCACTGAAATGCTGCACTCTCTGTTGGATGAGGACTATCTGGATGGATCACCTCTTCCTCACTCTCACTAGGGGCAAGGAAAAATATCTATATAGCAGTATTTAGTATTTTCCTCCCATAATGAATTAAACATGAACAAAAGTCATAATTTAACATTTTTTTAACTTAAAGTTATGAAGGGCCCACTGTTTAATCTTGAGCATCACCTTCAAAGTCTATATTTATGTTCCTTATATCATTTTGCATCAGTATCTTACATATGAAACCTGTAGTTTGAAAACCTTTTGATTTATTGCATCACAACCAGAGTGTTCACAAATATACAGACAGGAAACATGTGATTGTTCTTCGGTCTTTTCATTATACAGAGTTACTTCCCATTTGGGATGGTGTCTGACGTAAAACTGTTACATCCTGATCAAATTCTATGGAAACTGATCTAAAACTCAGGGAAATGATAGTCCACAAATGACGTTTTCATAGGAATTTGATGGCGTCATTGACGTCATAATTGTTTTACGTCAGATACCGTCCCAAATAGGAAGAACTCTGTTTAACGAAAAGACTTAATAGGACATTTGCATGAATGTTTTCTTGTCATATAATCATATAATTCTATGGAAACTGATCTAAAACTCAGGGAAATGATAGTCCACAAATGACGTTTTCATAGAAATTTGATGGCGTCATTGACATTATAAATATTTTACGTCAGATACCGTCCCAAATGGGAAGAAATCTGTTTAACGAAAAGACTTAATAGGACATTTGCATCAATGTTTTCCTGTCATATAATCATAGACACATACTGAAATGGCTTGAAATGCATGGTATGAGATATAGTTTGTACTAGCAGCAAATATTAAGACATAAAATGGCTGTTATGAGATACCTTTGTTTACATGTGATGTAAGGACTAAATGCTAGCTGGTTATCTTTGTTTTTCTGGACAAACCCAAGTCTCTGTAAACTGTCAGACCTTAAGTCCAATAATACGCTCATTATCTACAATATCCATAGCATATAAATGTTAAACTCCTGAAATAAATACCTCAAAATCTTTGTCTTTGATATGCATTACTTTTATTCAAATCACATGAATGAAATCCATTTTGATATGTATACTAGACATTCATAAAACCATTCATAAAACCATTAGCTTTCTTGTCATATACAACCTGCATTTCAATATTCATGAATGAAATCCATTTTGATATGTATACAAGACATTCATAAAACCATTAGCTTTCTTCAATAAAAGACAGATAGTATCACACTTGTACTGTATACATTAAGGGAAAGTAATAATGTTTACACTTTAATGTGAATAGCCACACAGTCAACCCCATGTATTTCATATTTGAAAGACACTTTTTATCAATGAGGACTTTCTTGTCATGTAAATTTGTGAATAAGATTTCGCACCAACTAATGTCCACCTTACCCTTGATTTGACAGTGTACATGAAGTACAACATGTAAAATCATGTATCACAAATGTAAGCAAAGTGAGATTATCACAACATTAAAGTTAAGAATAAAGAATTCACAATATAAGTGATTTACAACATGTAGATTTAGTAAATGATGATATAATTATAATGATATTTATTCCAAAAGGCTTTCATAATTTCACAACTATTCTAAAGAAGAAAGTAAAGAACTTTTCTATATTCATATATAACAGCATACCCTTGTTAATTTGTATAAACTGACCTGTTTACGTATATATGCAGCAAAATGACTGTAATAGCTTTTAGGATCTGAATACTGTTGTTTCATATGAGTCACAAGTAAATCATATAATTTCAAGCACTGACTGGAAGGAATCACATAAAGTTTGACCTGGAAAAGAAAACAAAAACAAAAAACAACATAGATATGAAGATATTTAAAACATCACTTTTCAAGCTACATGTATATGATATTGTGCAAAACAACCTGCATTTCAATATTCAATTCTTGAATACATGAAGCATCAACAAATAACAATAGATAAAATGTCTTCAGAACACAAATATCTTTATTTAAATGACTTAATCAACATCATTGTTACACGATAAAGCAGTGTTTCCGTCTTATCTGAAGATTTGGTTATATCAAGATTTTGGCAGAAATGAATTAAGGCTTTCTGACCATGTACATCTCAACATGAGCTTCCCTAGCCCTGATAAAGTCTTGTCCATTTTACAAGTACAATACTACTAAATTAATCTTGGATTTGTCAATGATTACATTAAACAAGAGGCCCAAGTGGGTCTATATCGCTCACCTGAATACTCAGATTATCAGTCATGCATGAAGGATGAATTATTTATTTTTGCATTACTGTGACTAAGTCAACACAAATGTTGAAAATATGTCAAATTTTATTTCAGACCAGAATAAAAGCAACATTTTTTTGCACATCCACTCAGGTGATTTTGATATTCAGCATTTGCTATGTCTCTACAAGATGTGATTCAGGGTAACAAGTTAGTCATTTTCTTTAGGTGGAACCTTCTGTTGACTGATTTCAAGCCTGGGTCATGCACAACAATTGTTTCAAATACTGTCCAGATCCAATTCAAAATGGCCTAATTTCATATGCTGAGTGTTGAGAAACATCTAAAAACTTATTTATATGTGTAAAGAAATGAAAAAAAATTTTTTGACCACAGCTGGATTTGAACTGTTACTCTCCATATTTTAATTACCAAGTGGTATATGTACAATTGTGAGACCTATTTTTTAGACATGGTGGCTACATCTGTTGACCAATTTGGATGAAATGTAAAAATTGATTGAGGACCTATAGTACTTCATGTATATCATGTTTCATTAAAATCTTTCATGTGGTATAACAGCAGAAGTTAAAAATGCGAAGAATTGTCCCTATACACCCTCATCTGGAAGTTCATAGAAAATCCAAATATTGAGATATTGACAAAATTCTTTCAAAATAAGATTCCTTATCATAATTATGATCAAAATAGTCCATAAGAAATCATCATTATCAATTAACTAGGAAATACGACACTTTTCTGCATTGAAATCTCCAAGTCCAAAAAAATGTCGAAAAAATTTCTAAAATTTGATTTTGAAGGAACCAAAATGACAATACTTCTTCACTCATCCCTCTAGATCATTTCTATGCATTCTGTTTGTCTCTGTATACAGCCAGTATGAAGAAGAAGATTGTCAAAGGAGGGTGCTCTTTTGTGACCTACTTTTGACTGTGGTGGCGCCACCTGTAGAGAAGTCTGGACGAAAACGACAGAATTTGAAGGGGATCATAAGGGATTTATTTCTACAAAGATTTACTAAAATCCTTCGAACAGTTTTGCAGAAAAAGCTGAAAATGTGAAAAATGGCCAACACCCACCCACCCCCCTTTTTATTTGGAAGTCTTAAAAAGTTCATAAAAAATCCAAAAATCGAGATATTGACAAAATTCTTTCACAATAATATTCCCTACCATAATCATGATCAAATTAGGCCATAAAAACTCATAATTGTCAATTAACTGAAATACATGACACTTTTCAGCATTGAAATTACTAAGTCCATCAATATGTCGAAAAAACGTCAAAAATTTGATTTCGGAACAGAACCAAAAATAACAACACTTCTTCAGACATCCCTCTAGATCATTCTTATGTATCCGGTTTGTCTCTGTATGCCCCCGGTCTGAAGAAGAAGTTTTTCAAAGGAGGGTACCTTCTGTGACCTACTTTTGCTTGTGGTGGCGCCACCTGCTGATGGATCTGGACAAAAAACAACAACACTTGTAGGGAACCATGAGTACTTCATGCATACCAAGTTTCATCAAATTCTGTTCAGCAGTTCTGAAGAAGAGGTCGAAAATGTGAAAAGTTAACGACGGACGGACGACGGCCTACGATTGATCACAATAGCTCACTTGAGCCTTTGGCTCAGGTGAGATAAAAAAGATGTACACTATAATAATGAGCTGTACTTACCTTGAAGAGCTCTACTATTCCTACAAGAGCTGTCTTAATGTCTATGAGATGATTCTCGTCTAGCTGTGGAATCACATCTGATCCTTCTACTGTTGGGTATGGGGAAGTTAATCTAGCAATCATTGGCCTATTTATCACCTATATCACAAATGTATCAATATTAATGTAGTATGTATATACTGGATAATTTTTCTTTCCATAAGTTTATAATTTTACATTAAGAATATCTCATTTAGATTTCTTGTAAGTGACACCTGATTTTAAGCCTAATAATTGTAGTTAATACCATGATATTTGCCTTTCTTATTTTCTACATCAAATTTATTGTTTTATAGTTTGTACTGAAGTAGATATTTTCTCTCAATTAAAAACGACATTACAAATTTTTATCTCTGTTCTGTGAATAAAATATAGATATTTCAAATAGAATTCAAATTAATCAATCAGATGTAATATGTATCAATTGTACACGATAAATACATGAATGAACATCATCAGAACTGTACCTTCTCAAGGAGTCCAATGATATCTACAAAGCACTGTGGACTACAGCATTGAGCAAGAGTCAGTAACATTTCAACTGCTACCTTTCTAACCACAGGGTCATGGTCAGTTTCAATGTGACTTAGGTGTGGCAATACAACATGGTTGATGAGATCATCCTACAACAAGACATAAAACATTCTTATACCTCTGGATCATCATAAAGCATCAGATACAACAATTAATAAATCTAGATCATCCTACAATACATAAAACACTTATAAATCTATGTCACTCTACAGTACATAAAACACTCTGAAAGCTCTATATTGCATTAAACACACTTATAAATCTAAATCATCTGACATTACATACCAATCATACTACATTATACAAAACACTTCTAAATCTGGGACGATAACAATACATAAAACAACATTACAAATCTCCATCCTACCTGAAAGCATTGATTTGCTATTGACTTTGTGGTAGATAAAGGAAGTAAAAATACTAATAAAGACAAAAAATAAGCATTGGATCACAATTATTTTTAGCTTATTATAATTCAAAAAGTAAACATTGTTTTGTATTCTATTCTTCAATATGTTGTACCTTTCTTAACATCTTTCTGTTATAAACAGATTTGAAATAGTTGTATCTTAATCTTAAAATCAATTCATGCCATATTCATTTTATACTTATCATTACACAGTCAGCTCTCATTAAAATGGCACTCAATATTATGGCATATTTAATTACAGACAAAATATTTTGGTAACCATTATATATGCTTTTAATATTGTTCATTACAACAGCATTTTTGCTTCCAACATCTGTAGCAAATATAATCATCAAACTGCATTTATATATTAATTTGTATTTGATATAATAGCAGTTTACTAGCTGGAGCATATAAACACTGCTGCAATCATTCTGCTGATTGCTTTTTAATTATCTCATTTTTACCCAGATAAATTTGTTATCAGCACGCATGAATTACTTGTACTGGTGTATTGTCTGCTGGTTTTCGTGCTATATAAACTTACACTACCTTCTGTAAATTGTCATGAAACCAACTGTTTGATTGGAATTAGCACTTTGATGCACATGATAACTATGAATTTTCCGAAACTGGGACCAATTATTAGTCATTCAACAATGCCCAAGAATTTTATGTTGATTTTTTATGTTAAATTAAAATCTCTTTCATAATCTTATACATGTAATGCCTTATATAATGCCAGTAGAATTACTTAATGTGAATTCAATTAATAAAAAGAATGAAACAAATAAATAACTGAACATGGGGTTAAACCTTACAAATAGCAAACATCACTATAGTGACAGTCTCATTTTACCGAGTTGAAAGGAACTAAGGGAAATAGCTCTTATGTGCAAAATATTATCGAAATATTGGCAAATCATTATAATGGTTAATTTGTTGAAACAGCAAAAAAAAAAAAAAATGGCCGGTGGAATGAGAGTTGGCTGTACAATGTCATATCCTTATAAATAAATTAAGCACATCAGTTTAGATCATAAATGAGTAAAATCACAAACATCCAAATCATTTAGGATCACAGCAAGCAGTGGTGAAGTCATTACAAGCTAAGATTACATCACTCTTACACACTGTTCTCCTCATATTGTGTGGTTTCAAACTTCAGATTGCTTTATCATTATCAATAAGAAGCAAAAGAAGGATGCAAAGTAAAAAGAAATGTATTTAGTTATAACAGCATTTCAGATCCAACTAAAAAGATTCAGTCTGCAGGAGAAAGCTATTTACGTAATTAAAATATCTATGTCCACTCTGGCTAGAAATCTGTGAAAGAAATATGAAGAAATGAAGGAAACTTATGATTGTAATACATGTAATATATAAAGATAGATCGTTATAAAATATGTCTCTACATACACTGCAGTATATCTTTCTATATATATATATATACTTATGTATATAACAGAACAAGAGTGAACAAAATCACTACAACATAAAATATTACCAAATCTCAATCTCAGGATACAACTTGCAACACTTATAAACACACAGAGGGACAAACAAACATGCTATATTCAAAGCACTACACTAAATAATGTAAATATGAAATAATAAAAAGGTATTCAGAGACACATTTTGTTACATTGGTCAATGAATGAGAAATTACTAACTCATTGGCCAATATAGTACCAGTTTTAAAAATGTAACTTAGAACATCTTTTTATCATTTCATTTAGTATAGTGTTTTGTACACAGCTTTTTGCTTTGTGTTTGTCTTCCATGTGTGTGTAAGTGTTGTATCATGACAAACACGCAGATTGCTTAGCAAATTTCATAATTTATTTTATGTTTTAGTGTTATTGTTGTCATTTCTTGTGCTTTTTATATTTGACCTTTAGTCTTAACTTCTTAAGTCCACCTATAAACATATGTATATATATATATACAATTCTAATGCATTTTGATTGTAACATGCGATCCCATTGGCTGTCCGATTTAAAAACTGCAAGGGTATTCATGATACACCTGCAGTTTTTGATATGATGTAACGATACCCTGCAGTTTCTGATTTGTGACGTCACAATACAGTTTTTGATATGGCTGTGATTAGCGACTTGGCTTAGAAAACCATAACTCTGTGCCTCTAGTTGTAATTATTTTTGTGAAATGCATTAGAATGGGGTGTACCATGCTTGTGTTTTACAAAAACTGACAAGGTATCGGCGAATACCCTGTCAAAAATTCCGTTTTACGGCTCGGCTAACGCCTCACAGTGAAACTCAATTTCTGACAGGGTATTTGACGATACCCTGTCAGTTTTTGTAAAAACACTCGCATGGTAACCCCTCACTGACTCTCATTAACTCCAAAATCTATACCTCAAATTTTCCATTTATTCAAACTTTAACTCAAATCTTGATTCTCATTTTTTTATATAAATATTTGTTCCTTATCGGAGTTCCACTGAAATAAAACTATTTTAAAAAGGGCCTTTGAGTTTGAGTCATCAAGTGTTGACTGAGAATATATGTACAGCTATACATTATGTAAAAAACAGAGTGTAATACTGCTATATACATGTATCACCAGTGAACAGAGGTGACACAGCTGTGACAAATGGATAGAGAAACAGATGGAAAAACAGACAATAAACAGAGCGATCCCTATGCAAAAAATACAGTAAATATAGGTTAGATATATCATTATTTTATATATAGAACTAATAATTCATATAATATCAGAAAATCATTTCAAACTGGTACAAAGTTATTGGAGAAATAATTACCTATTTTCACTTTAATACAATACAAATACAGTGATAATAAATTGGTTATTAGTTTCAAAAGATAGCGTATTGATTTTACAATCTTAAAATCATACATGAGGATATAATCTCTAAATTTCTAATAATTCAGAAAACTTCTGAACTTCTTTAAGGACCTCCTCATTTTTCTTTTTTCACTATACTAAAGCTCACCTCGTGCATATGTTTGTTAATACTCAAAACAAAGGACAGTTTGTTGAGGGCCTTAACTCGAATCTGTGTTCTTTTTTCATTTCTGCAAAGAAAAAAAAAACTTTTAAGGAAAATGCAAAGCCATTAAATAGTTTTAAACTCAATTGTTAAAATATTATATAACAATGCAACTTAAACTAAAACATCGATCAACATTTATCATTATCAAAGACCAGTTGTAACACTTTGATATTTATCTAGTTCATTAATGTATTGGATGACTGGTATTCAAAGCCATATTCAATAATTTTCCCTGATGCACTCACTATTTTTCTATGTTATTGATAAGGCATTTGTTCATGTTCACAAAAGCTTACTTTTGGAAAATATTACCCAAAATACAGGATATAGATATATTCTAAACGATATTCAACTAGACAGTAAATAATATTTTCCCTACAAAACAGTAAAATAAACCTGTGCAAAATTACATCATTTATACAAATATACATACATAAATTATAATTTACAATTACTCCATATTTACAATGACTATAAACAGGGAACACACCTTTTCACATTGATTGCTGACTTAGATTTCTTGGCAAAATCCTGTTCTCACAAAATGATTCTGAAACTTTTACATTTGTTTGCAGACCTATGATCATACAGTGGACAGTGCTTTGCACCCTGTTAAATTACTATCTATGATCAAAGAGCAAATGGCAACATTTCTACATACTTTAATGTCATCTTATTTCTGATCTTGCACTGTCTGAAATGGAAGCTGTCATGTGACATACAGTCACATATAGACATAAATTCATAGGAGTCAGATTTCATGACATACATGTATCCATATCTCACAACTTAAGAGGTCCTACCTGAAGTACTTATCTAGGAGCTGGTACAGATTGGATACCCAATTTTCCTTTCCAGGATGGATTAACAAAGCATGGTACTCTATTAACATGGACACAGAGCTTTCTGGTCTTTTATTGGCACACATTTCAATAATCTTGAAAAATCTTGAAACACAACCAGTAAACTGCCCATGTTCATGCAGACCCTCTATAACAGTTAAAATGTCATTCATGTCAGCTTGCATGCGAGGATCTGGCTGTGTATTTGGTACTCCATTCTACAAGATATAAAAAACAAATAAAAAATTCAAAGACACATACTGTATTAAACTTTGTCCTTCCTTGCTTCACTTCTGATACATGTATCTGTGTTAACAATTACTAAACAAAGCAATCTATAACTACAGTGGACTCCCCATGACTTAATACCTTGAAATCTGATATTTCAACTTTTTCTGATAAAATATTAAAACACTAAACCAATTCTTTGTTTTTCTATAATTATAAGACTGTTTTATCTGATAACAGAAAGTCAGATTTCCCTTTTGTCTGATAGTTTACAAAACATTTCACATCTCATTTTAGTATCCACTCAGTCCTAATATTTTATAGAAACCACTTTGTCTTGTTAATAAGCATTTCACACCTATTACAAAATGTTAGACATCCCATCTCCTAGAATAATCAACTTTTTGTGTAAACAATGACTGAAGATTCTTAACGTACTGTTAGATAGACAGCACTAACACCAAGCCAATACCCACCAGTCCCTAATGCCAAACGTTCATCCACCTTGCAACCTTGCATTCTCAATGTCATAGACTAAACTTAAAGTGTATAAAAAAGTGTTTGGACATTTGAACCTGGTTAAGCAAAACTGATTCTGGCTTTGGTGTAGATCTCACTTGAGATTTACTGAATTTGGCAATTTCTAATCCTGAAGTTGGAGAGAGGCTCAAAATTTAGTGGAAAACTAGGGGGATTTTACTAAATCTTACATACTTTCTCCACAGGGACACTTGAAACAGGTTAATAACAAACTCCACGAGAAGGTCTAAAATTCTGATTATCATCAAATCCAGAGAACCATCCAAAATTTCTTTTGGTTATTGGAAATACTCAAGTATCATCAAACTTTGCAACAACCATTTACCTGATAAGTTTTTACAAATATATTTTTTATAAATACAATATCAGATTAAATATAATCTAATGTATCAACTTTATTTTCATAATAACATGAATAATTATTTCTGATATGACTTGAGATTTTCTCCCTTGTGTTCCATAGAAATCATCTGGTAATTATTCTTCAACACATTTCCACTCAGATACGCCACACATACTATACAACCACAGCTCTTAATGCTACACAAATTCATTTCCTAAAAACTGAATTATTGATTTTTACGCATCCGAACTTGTCGTCTGCAGAAACATACTAGAACAGAAATAACAACTACCTAGCTGTAGTTTATTGTCCAGTAATGAAGTATGATGCTCAACTTTTAGTACACTTCGTAATGAAAGAAGAAGAAAAATTTCCCCTGAGACGACTGGGTGATAATTTAATTGGTTCATGTGACTCCAGATATTACTGGACAATAAATCACAGCTAGGTAGTTGTTATCTCTTAATTATCTTTGAAGCAAAACAGGACATGTTTCAGTGATTAAGGACTTCAGCTCAAAATTTGTTTTAATCACATCATAAGGGATTCTCATGAGTGACATAAAACACTCAACAAACACAATCATAATACTAAGCATCATCTTTATCATAACTTTGTCATTTGTTGATACAATTATCCCACCGAGGTATCTCTGATTTTTCACTGTTAAAATTATATGCTGACTTTTCAGACCAGTAATTAGCCAGGAATCATCACCTACCTCTATCATTTTGAGAAGATTTTCAAGAATGTCTAGTATAATATCCCACTCCACATGCTGCAAGTCTTTGCCATATTTCTTTACAAGTCTTTGTATTGATAGCACAACCTCATAAGCCACAACAAAACTATTGGTGGAGAGCACCTGTCATACAAACACAATGTTAAATTATAATTTAGATTTTACAGATACATGGAAAGCATGTTATACAAACACAATATTAAACTATACATACACATTTATGCAATTTATTTATAGATAAAAGAGAGTACCTATCACTTTAATGTATCAACAAAGTTTATTCATCATTGATTATAAATATTTCATAGATAGACAAACACAGTCATTCTTGATAAACTGCAACCTTTTGTTTTTAAGATACGGCAGTATGATGAATTTGGTGATGAATTGAATTACTACTAGTACTATTATTACCAGTTATACTACTATAATGCTATTATTACTAGTATGTCATTTTGAGGGGTAAGAGTTAACATTTTCTGCATCACTGAGCTATATTTTTTACACTCAAAATATTATGTACATGAATCTCAGTACAAATGTTTAAAGAATACACAGTGATGCTCTGTTTATCTGGGCTCCGTTTATCCGAAAAATCCACTTTCCGGACAAGAAAGTGTGGGAACAGATTTGCCAAATGATATTTTGATCCAATAATCCAGAAATCCACGTTCCGGATCCGTACAAAGAAAATACGGATACGGAATTCCGAAAGTACGTGAAATCTGCTCCAATAATCCGGACAAACTTTTGCTTTCCGGACGTAGCTGTAGCAAATAACTGCCGTTTAATAAATACACAAAGCAATACTGCTTATCTCCTCTCTGCGCTGAGTAATTGTTTGTTTACCAGTTAACCGACGCGTTTATTTGGTCACCTACCTATGGTACGTTAATTACCTATTCAATTAAGAATTGAATAGTCAAACGTCATGTTAGTGGTCATTGATGATCGCTTTTTAATGAGTCAGTACACGCTCACACCAGAAATGAAGATTATTGTTACTTGAATGATAGTAAATAAAAATAAACTGCCGACTTCGCAGCTTACATTATTAATTAAATATTGGGGTTTTAAATTGTTCAAAACTTTAGATAGGTCACTCTTCTATCAGAGATCAATCATTGATAATGTATCCTTACTTAGTGCTAATCAGTGCCCATTATATCATTTTGTAGAGAAGTTTTAACTTTTAGTTATTCTTCTGTTTTATAGTTGATTGACTGATTTTTGTTTAACGTCACACCACGAATATTTCACGTATATGGTGATGGCATCTGCCTGATGCAGGGCATACAAATTTTGACCTTTACAATGGACCCACTCGAAGCAGTGAGGGATCTTTAACGTGCCATGCATACCACGACATGGGACCTCGGTTTTTACTGTCTCATCCGAAAGACAGGACACCGGCATGACCAGAGCGGAACTCAAACCCCAGCCTCCCGATCAGGAGTCCAACGCGATACCACTAGGCCACCCCGGCTTCTGTTTTATAAGTTAAAGAAAATTTTTATATTTAAAACATAAACATTGTATAAATTTATCCCAACAAAAATTCTTTTCGCTTCTAAATTTGTATGACACAGCAGGACATTAGATAAACACTCCTATCGCGATAGAAGTGAAATAATTAGTCAAGCGTGATGTATATAAAAAGGCAGCTGTCAACATTTAAATAGAGGACAAAGAGTGAAAAATCATGCAGGTTTCAGAAATTTGGCTTCAATTAATGTACAATTTACTAAAGATGTTGTTATATGATTGATTGATTGATTTTTGTTTTACGTCACACCACAAATATTTCACGTATATGGTGACGGCATCTGCCTGATGCGGGGCATACAAATTTTTACCTTTGCAACGGACCCACCCGAAGCAGTGAGGGATCTTTAACGTGCCATGCATACCACGACACGGGACCTCGGTTTTTACTGTCTCATTTGAAAGACATGACCAGAGCGGGACTCGAACCCCAGCCTACCGATCAGGAGTCCGACACAATACCACTAGGCCACGCCGGCTTTGTTGATATATGAAATACGTAAAACATATATATTTCTTCGCATATAAGGATTATCAATTGTGATTTATCGTGTGCTTTATACACCCTTCTTTCATGAAAAAATAAGATTCTTTAACATTTAATGCACCAGTACTATGGTCCGGTAATCCGAAAAATCTGTTTATCCTGACAAATCAGCCGGGAACAAACGTGTCCGGATAAACGGAGCATCACTGTATACAAAATATTTTGAAAATCTTTTATTTGCATTATATATTAAAACATTCAAACTTTTTAAAATTTTGAAATGATATACACCATCATAGAATAAGTCACTGGATGCAAGCCAACATCCCTCATTTAAAAAACCTATCCAGCGTTGACTGCCTTGATCTACCTAAAATTAATTCATGTACATAAACATCTGTTGATCACATCCTCATTGTTAAAACTTTATATACTTATTTTACAAATATTTATTAATGAGGGACATTCATTACTACTGATACTCAATAATGAAAAAGCAATCACATAATATATATATATATACAACATATTATGAGAATTCTGTTATCTGAGATTTAATACCATTCCTGAAAATTATGTTCATTTCTTTCAGTTTAATTTAGTTTGAAAATCATAAATTTCAGGATAAATTGTAATTCTTTTACCATAAGTTTTTATAACGGTACATCAGAAAAAAAAAAACCAACATGGTATCATCAATCAAATCACACTCCACCACAATCTAACTCCTTAAAACATACAATTGACAGTAAAAGTATTAATTACCAATGAAGGTAATAATTACCTACACAAGTTCCTCTACATGTTATGATTAAATTTCATTTCTATTTCATGTTTCACTGTACTGATGTTTTACAGTGAACAAATGATTTATCCTGTTTTGGTAGATTTTAACCAATTAGCACACATCCAGTTTGCTTTACACTAATAATTCAATTTATAATAAATGGCTTGACACAATATTTCATTAACAATCATTTATCATCATGCTGTACAATGAGAATAATTCTCGTTTACAAATTCTCTTGTATAAGCTATTCAAATTTTTTTGTCATTACCTTATGACTAATACTAAAACAAATATTAATAACTAACCTGAAGAAAGGATGGAAGAACTGATGAGTAAGTGTGTTTTAATGTCGTCACTTTTTTTGAACCCCATAATGCCATACCAATGAAAAATATTGCACCTCTTAAGAGATTTTGATCGATGACTTCTCTCCTATAAAAAAAATATCATCAGATTGATCATGACTATTGCTATCACATACTCCAAAATAAATATCCCCTATCCACTACTCAAACTTGCAGATAATTTTGTGTATGATCACAGCTAAATGTGTAGCTCCTCTGTGTATGATTAGTGCCAACTGTGTAGCCCCTCTGTGTATGAATATTTCAAACTGTCTAGGCCCTTCGTGTATGTTTAGTGCCAAATATGTAGCAACTTTGTGTATGATTAGTGCCAAATGTTTAGCCCCTTTTTGTATGATTAGTGCTAATTATGTAGCCCATTTGTGTATGATTAAAGCCAAATGTGAAGCTCTTTTTTGTATGATTAGTGCCAAGTGTGAAGCTCCTTTGTGCATGATTAGTGTCAAATGTGTAGCTCCTTTGTGTATGATTAGTGCCAAATGTGTAGCTCATTTGTGTATGATTAGTGCCAAATGTGTAGCCATTTGTGTATGATTAGTGCCAAATATGTAGCCCCTTTTTGTATGATTATTGCTATATGTGTAGCTCCTTTGTGATGATTAGTGGCAAACTTGAAACTCCTTTGTGCATGATTAAACCCAAATGTGTAGCCCTTTGTGTATATTAGTGCCAAATATGTAGCCTCTTTGTGTATGATTAGTTCAAATGTATAGCTCCTTTGTGTATTAGTGCTAAATGTGTAGCTCATTGTGTATAATTAGTGCCAAATGTGTACCTCCTTTGTGTATGATTAGTGCCAAATGTGTAGCTCCTTTGTATATTAATGCCAAATGTGTACCTCCTTTTTGTATGAATAGTGCCAAATGTATAGCGCCTTTGTGTATATGTGCCAAATGTGTACCTCCTTTGTGTACGATTAGTGTCAACCATATAGCTCTCTTGTGTATTAGTGCAATGTGCAGCCTCTTTATGTATAAGTGTTAAATGTGCAGCCTTTTTATGTATAAGTGTTAAATGTGCAGCCATTTTGCACATAATTAGTGCCAAATATATAGCTTCTTTGTGTATTAATGCCAAATGTATATGATAAGTGTCGAATGAGTTTATTATAAGTGCCAAAAGTGTAGCTTCTCTGTGCATGATTTGTGCTAAATATGCAGCTACTTTGTCTATGTTTAGTGCCAAATATGTGTAATAAGAAGACAAATTTGTGAATTAAATGTTAACTGAATCAAAGGGCAATTTTTAAACTTTTAAACACCATAATTATTATGTCCTTTGGGGGCACTCATAATAAGCAACTAAGATTCATACTTCTTATTGACTTTGGCCTTTTTTACTCCAAAACGTGTACAAGGGTAAAATTTCATAGTATAAATTACAATACAGCAGTAATATGACTGAATTTAACATGAAGCATTCTTGGTAAGAATGTGTTTAGTACTATATACCTGATGGTGTCAGCCCAGGTATCAATCATTATGTATCATTAGAATGCCCAATGGAGTCAACCTAAGCTTTTAGATAAACTGTCTGATGGAGTCAACTACACTTAATATTAAGACATTTTACTATCCTGCCTTGTACTGAAGTGTTACTTTGGGCTTACTATATCTAGATGCTAATTTACTGTGTCATGAACTTGATGGTGTCAAACTAGGTCAGGTTCTTTCTTAAAGCCACCTAAATACCCGACTGTGTGAACCCGGGTCAAGTTTCAGTCTTTATACCCAAAAGTGTTCAATGGGTCATATTTTAGAGTCTTGGTACCCGATGGTGTCAACCCGGGTCATATTTTTTAATTCTTGTATTTGTCAGGGACCATAAAAATTTGGAAAATGTAAATATCCATGGTAATCTCCTCTCAGAGACATAAACCTTTACATTTGGAAATATTCCTTTACATCTAATTTGTTTGAAATCTGTCACTGTCTGTATATACATGTACTAGGGAAATAAAGGTTCTTACTTGTCCTGGAGGATACAGCACATTGTAAAGATGCTGCTGTGACCCAGATGTGTACCAAGCAATCTCCTCATTGACTGAAAGCCATCAAAACAACAAAGTAAGATTTAATCATAATACTATCCAATAATTAACATTAAAGATATAATGTCTTGCTACATGGACAATAAAGTGAATTATAATATGTTGGTTAACAATAGAGGAAGAAATCAGAGCAACCGAGACAGTCATTTCTTATAATCTAATTTCAGGTATTTCAAAATAAAACTTTTGTCAAGGACAATTAGAATACATCTTGTATTCAAAACTAATAAATCAAATTTCACGCATTAATCTTACATTAGCCAATCAGAATTGCAACCTGATGACAGCCCCATCAACAATAGAGATAGTATATGTACGAGATAGAAAGAATACCATGAAATGAAAGAAAAAACAGTAATGATTTCATATTTTTTATATATCTTATTCAATCTAAAACCAACTTTTTATTCAGTTAGAGATCGTTTGATATACAGATCTATATCTAGACCGAACTGGAGTTGTGTTTATGTACGGCCCAAATTATGTATTACTCGAAGGGATTGTAAATACAGAAATATACTAAATTTTACTCTGTGCGTTTGTATATATGTTATATGGTCAATGTTGAAATCATTAAATTATTTCATAATGTTCAACAGAAACTAAACTTTTAACTTTTTGTATCAACTTCTTAACATCCTGTACCTCCAAACGGTAAAGTGTAAAGTGTATTGACATTTTAGTCAAATCAAAAATTGTTCACCCATGTGGTGACAATAACACTAAAAGGTAATTTACCCAATATGTACATGTATATATTTCCCTTGAATCACATGATAAGTTTCACATTCATAACATTCATCAGAAAATCTGTATACATTTCAAATCATCAGCATCAGCATGAGATATCAAACATGTACACACACTATACAGAGAATTAAATAATTTTCTGATCATTTATTAGCATTAAAACTTTTACATGTAAACTTTACAGTACATTTTTAAACAGAAAAATAAACTTCAAGCTTACCTCCCAGCTTTCATTTGAATATTTGGGGTAGTTCACCATACGACATAGAGCAGCAACAAAGTTTTGCAGACATCCTATAGGTAGATAGCTGTAGCATACTACAGCATCAAGAAGGTCTAGGCAAAGCTGTAATATCACATCACAATTATATACTTTTACTCCAAATCAAAGATATATATAGTTGAATTTAGCTATATGAAAATGTAAATAAGGGTGACATGTGCAATATTCTTATATACAATATAACAATGAAAAAACACATAAATTATCTTATATCTGCAAGAACTTGAATTTTGTCTAAATTTGTATGGTTCAAGGCAAAAATGAAGTCTTCACAAAGAAATTAACATATGTATGTAAATGGTTGAATGTGTATGTATATATATGTTTGTGACCATTGTTCCTCCAAAACAGTATAAAAATATGACATCACATATGTCGGCATTATCAAATTGTAGCTTTTAAGATAGTGTACAAGGAGAGAGCTTTATATAAGCATTATTGCTTGTTGTTCAATCCTTAACATAATTCATTTGCTATATTATTCATATGTAACGTTATCAAAATAAATACTGTTTTAACCAAGAATAATGCACCCTTGACTTAATTTTCTATAATTAAAATATACATCGTACATAATATAAGTTATGTCTCACAAATAAGTGCAAAGTTATATCTGCAAGAGAAAAAAAGGTCACACAAAATTTGCTAATGTACAATATAATAACACCATAAATCCTACTGTGTTGTACAAAGATATGCCAGTTTTATTACTTTTCTCTCATTCATTCTCACAGAATTTTCAAACTGATAATTTTCAATAAATGCTCACCTTGATTTCATCTTCAGTTCTATGCCTGCCTGATATAATACAGGTATTCCTATAAAAAAAAACTTGTACAATAAAACAGATTCAGCTGTAACTAAGCTAAAAATCAAGCAATAATCAAACTAAAAATCAAAGTACTGAACAGTAGATATAGATGGGCCAATTTACCAGTCTTGATTGCTTTTTGTAGAAGAACATGAAGCTATTGCCATTTTACAACTAAATTTTATTGCAAACATCATCAGATTCATTGTTGAACATCTATTATTTTATTCAGGAATTGTGTAATCAGAGTTGTTGCCCTCTGAATTCATAATCGTTCTGCAAATGTCCTAAATTAAAAATCTTTCTTTAATTTGTTTGACAATACTGTTTATATTATCACCAGTGCATGGTTGCATGCATGCTTTGGGGATTTAATGTCTCTTGCTGTTGTACAATAATAGGGGGTCTGCAACATGTATAAATTTTATCTTTTACTAAGTTTCCAGTATTTATTTATATCTATTTTATATCCCTTGTGGAGTAGCCTGAAATCGGCCGGTCTGCAACTTTTGCAACCTAAAGAAATTCCTTGAATTAATGAAAACAAAACTATGTTATGACAGGTGTTTAGAATTCCACATTCCCACAAGAGTGAAAAATACATTCAGGATAGTGAAAGTAAGTGTGCGCTAACAGGATAGTGGGAAGTAAGTGTGCACTTACAGGATAGTGGGAAGTAAGTGTGCACTTACAGGAAAGTCCATATGTATCAGTATTCATACTGGAATATTCAGTAGCAAACTTTTGACTGAATAAATGTTTTAATAAAATTAATAAATGTTTTATCTAACAGAACTAGTGAAGTTCAAAGGGATATTATGAATATAGCTCACAACATATCTTGTTTAGATATTTAAGCAAGGCACACTGTCTGTACTTCAATATACTATTAACTAATTGTATGACAAAGATATATCATGCATAGCCATTGTAATACTTGCTTCATTTTGGATGTTAATTGGGGCATTTTCATCTGTACTCTTACATTTTTGACATAGAAGAAAAAAAGAAGGAAAGGTTAAATTCTTCTGTCAGAACTTCTTTTTGCCCTCCCGGATTTCCATCATATTTCACAAGGTCGTTGCCAAGGATCAAAGGATGTCATCACGAGGTGTTTGCATACTTTCAAATTTCATTCCTTCAAACTAAACGACATATTATGCCACACTAGGCATTGCTCTTGATCAGTTTCTTGTGAGATCTAAAACTATTTGCTATCAAAATAGACAATTATCTTTTTCATTAATATCTGACAGACAATGCAAACTCAGCAACTGTATGGATGTAAAATAATCCTTATAAAAGTGATGTTACTGTAATTAATTCAGATACCCCAATTAACACCCAAAATGAAGCAGGTAGTACACAAGCTATCGATGATGTATGTAAGTTGGAATATGAGTTTGTTTAAATTTGGGTTCTCATCTTCATTCTCCAAATAAGATCTTTCAAAAGAAAATGAGAAGGTTGAGGACAATTAACTGATCCTCTTCCTGAAGCTCTAGTCAGATCTTTCAGGCTATGGCTGGGATGGGGAACTAACATATTTCTAAGGCTGGCCTCAGGAGATTATAAATCACATCTGCCTTGACCCTAAGCACCAAGCCATGTCACTTCAACTTACTTATAGAAACATTTATGTTAAGAATAAGAAATTTATCATTTAAGCCATACAACAAACATTATATTATTTTAAGTATTTACCTTAGCTTGGGCTGTAAACTTTTGCTTAGAAAGACTGGATACTAATATATAAATTTGATAGGAGAGTTTGTTGTCTTGTAAATTATAGCCTATGTGCAGACAATGGGAAAAGTAAATTAATCTATGTATTCAAATACATGTATCAAAATAAGTCTATTTTCATCTTGTAATATTAACATCATGAGGACATACCTATGTGTACATAATGAATACATTGAACAATATAAACAGCAAAGCTCAAATTTGCATAAAGATGATCTTACATTAAGTCTGATAAAGATGTAACTGGACACACATTTTGGGAACCATTGAGTATATTGAAAACAAGTAATATTTTTATCCATTTGACTATGTAGCAATTAATGTCAAATTATTTAATGATGAGCAAGTAATTTGGTAAAGTGTCAGTACAATAAAACAAAACACAATTTTTTCTTTATGTGCAGATTTCAACTATACCTCTAAATTGGTTTATAATTATATGAACAATACATAACATGTATACAGAGTGAAGCCATACAAGTTTAAATTTTATGTGTTAATCAAGGATACACCAAAAACTTTTAAACTTTATGTGTTAATCAAGGATACACCACAAACTTTTATTAGAAATAACTATCATTTTCAACAGCAGTATTGTCTTATGCAATGCAATCAGATCGATGTGCCCGGTACATGTATTGTCAGTTCAGTGGACCAGAGATTGTGTACAGTGTCCTGGGTTGACAGTGTCCGTTATTAACAGATTAGATGAAATGAAAATGAAAAAAGAAAACTGTATTCCAAATAATATGTCTGATTTTCCTGGGAATCTGGTTTGGACAATGTCCCCTTTGGACAATTTTCACTGTAGGTCAGTCAAGCAACAGTCACCTTTCTATACTTAACAAGAAAACTAAGTGAGTTCATAAAATGGACAGACAAATAATTTTATTATTTCCTCAAGTAGAACTTACTTAACAATGCCTGAAACAATTTCCTCTTCTAAATATGCAGCATTGAATTTGATAACATTAATGAGAATAGCAAAGAACTCATTTTGTTTGCTGTCAGTCATCATGCCTGGCATCCATTGTAGCAGAAATGATCCTGTATATTCCTCAAATTCTTCCAGATTTTTGCCATCATTACTCAAAATCTTGAATAAATTCAACCTACAATAAGATTTTTTATTCAATCCATTGTATCAATTAATCACAATTTATTCCACATAAAATTTATAAGTATACATACAAATAATGCATTTATAAAAAAGACAGATGACTCTGAGATGAGTATTAAAACGATATAATAAACAATATTTATGGACATAAATAAAGGTCTCTGTATAATAGCAGTATAAAATGTGTTTATATTGTTTTAATATATATTTGTATATAATAGATACATATATACAAATGTCTGTACTGGGTTGATGTGTAAGATTTAGGGGTCAAGGTAGCTTTCTAGATTCCAGGCCCAGCTGGCTTTTTACCTGAAAAATTTAGGCACAAATCCAGAAAAATAGGGGCCAGGAAAACAAAATGATATAAATTTTTTAAACACTGATTTTACTTGTACTTTTATGCTGAAGATATACAGATATTCTCATGAATAAGGATATAACCCAACAATAGTGTTACTTTTATTGTCTGAGTGACAAGATATAACATGCTACAGAAATAATCGAGTACTTCCTCTCTTTAGTCAACTTTCATATAACAATGCTACAGGAACCATCATGAACTTCCTCTCTTCAGTCAGCTTTAATAAAACAATACTACAGGAATAAACAAGAGGCCAAAATGGTCCTATATCTCTCACAATATCTCACAACAAAATGACAGCTCATTTCAGTAGAAAATTTTGCTTTTTTTCTACAAGACTTTCTTGAAGGTTTGGTGATATTTTGTGCAGTCGTTTAAAAGTGTCCAAAATGTGTCAACCAATCAGAGCCAATGGTGGCCATCTTGGATTACGGATCGGCACAAAAAACACAAACTTGGTAGAGGACCTCGAGTACTTACTTCCTATGAGGTTTGGTGAAATTCTGTGTAGCGCTTTTGGAGAAGAAGTCCAAAATGTGTCAACCAATCAGAGCCAATGTCGGCCATCTTGGATTACTGATGGGCACGAAAAACACAAACTTTGTAGAGGACCTCGAGAAGTTACTTCCTATGAGGTTTGGTGAAATTCTGTGTAGCGCTTCTGGAGAAGAAGTCGAAAATGTGTCAACCAATCAGAGCCAATGGTGGCCATCTTGGATTATTGATGGGCACGAAAAACACAAACTTTGTAGAGGACCTCGAGTAGTTACTTCCTACGAGGTTTGGTGAAATTCTGTGCAGCGCTTCTGGAGAAGAAGTTGAAAATGCGTCAACCAATTAGAGCCAATGGTGGCCATCTTGGATTACGGATCGGCAAGAAAAACACAAACTTTGTAGAGAAACTCGAGTAGTTACTTCCTATGAAGTTTCGCGAAATTCTATGCAGCGCTTTTGGAGAAGAAGTCCAAAATGTGTCAACCAATCAGAGCCAATTGCGGCCATCTTGGATTACGGATGGTCATGAAAAACACAAACTTGGTAGAGGATCTTGAGTACTTACTTCCTATGATGTTTGGTGAAATTCTGTGTAGCGCTTTTGGAGAAGAAGTCCAAAATGTGTCAACCAATCAGAGCCAATGTCGGCCATCTTGGATTAAGGATGGTCATGAAAAACACAAACTTGGTAGAGGATCTTCAGTACTTACTTCCTATGAGGTTTGGTGGAATTCTGTGTAGCGCTTTTAGAGAAGAAGTCCAAAATGTGTCAACCAATCAGAGCCAATGGTGGCCATCTTGGATTACTGATGGGCACGAAAAACACAAACTTGGTAGAGGACCTCGAGTAGTTACTTCCTATGAGGTTTGGTGAAATTCTGTGTAGCGCTTCTGGAGAAGAAGTCCAAAATGTGTCAACCAATCAGAGCCAATTGCGGCCATCTTGGATTACGGATGGTCATGAAAAACACAAACTTGGTAGAGGATCTTGAGTACTTACTTCCTATGCGGTTTGGTGAAATTCTGTGTAGCGCTTTTGGAGAAGAAGTCCAAAATGTGTCAACCAATCAGAGCCAATGTCGGCCATCTTGGATTAAGGATGGTCATGAAAAAGACAAACTTGGTAGAGGATCTTGAGTAGTTACTTCCTATGAAGTTTGGTGAAATTCTGCCAGCACTTCTGGAGAAGAAGTCGAAAATGTGTCAACCAATCAGAGCCAATGGCGGCCATCTTGGATTACAGATCGGCACAAAAAAACACAAACTTGGTAGAGGATCTTGAGTACTTACTTCCTATGAGGTATGGTGAAATTCTGTGTAGCGCTTCTGGAGAAGAAGTCGAAAATGCATCAACCAATCAGAGCCAATGGTGGCTATCTTGGATTACAGATGGGCACGAAAAACACAAACTTGGTAGAGGACCTTGAGTACTTACTTCCTTTGAGGTTTGGTGAAATTCTGTATAGCGGTTCTGGAGAAAAAGTCGAAAATGTAGAAAAGCTAACAACGGACGACGGACGGTGATTGATCACAATAGCTCACTTGAGCCTTCGGCTCAGGTGAGCTAAAAAGTACTTCATGTGTTCAGTCAGCTTTAATAAAAAAATATTACAGGAATAAACAAGTACTTCATGTGTTCAGTCAGCTTTAATATAACAATGCTACAGGAAGCATCACATACTCTCAGTCTCTTCAGTCAGCTTTAATATAACAATACTACAGGAACCATCGAATACTCTCTTCAGTCAGCTTTATACCATTAACCATGCTATCATTCTGTCTCCGTCTCTGAATCAATGTAGTCATAGTGACAGTCACCAGTTAGTTCAGCACTTTTTGGCCAATGCGTGTATTTGATCTTTCTATTTGTTTCAAACCACCTTTCAACAAATGGGTAAGGAGAAATGCCTGTACCCTCTTCACTACTCAGTAATTCTGATCAGGCTATTAATAATTTATTATAAAGGAATTGGGTATCAAAGACATTTAAAATGTTCCGCAACAGCTATGAGGCACTCGAGAGACACTGTCTTTAACTGCAGTTGCCTATTAAGAAAATGCACTCCTGAGAGATTTAAACTGGAATTGCCAATCTGTTTTTCTAGGCCTATTTTTCAAGCATGGTAACATTAGGCAAACTTCAGTAGTCAAACAGAAAATTTTTGTCATCATAGCAACTAAATTTAGAACCCTGTAAGATATATTACCTATGATGTTGGTCACTTGGCTTTGTTAATCCTTGTATCACATAGAAAAAATAAACCCTCTTCATGCCCAGGTAAGGGTACTGAAAGTGAATCATTTTTCATACATTTATATATATCATGTTTTATGTCATACATTTATATATATCATGTTTTATGTCATACATTTATATATATCATGTTTTATGTCATACATTTATATATATCATGTTTTATGTCATACATTTATATATATCATGTTTTATGTCATACACGTATTACGTATCACATTATATCATTCACTGGAAGTTTTCTATACATTACATTTTATTCTGGCACTTAAGGAAATGATTACAAAATACCTGACCAAAGATATTTCGATTTTTTGCATAAGAATATTCTATACACATGTACATGTATACCATGAGCATCTTGAAATGCTTTAAATACCTGTCCCCGAAGGAGGCATTCCAGGAAATGGAGAGCTACTTGTCTGGCATCAAGATCAGCTTCTTCTTCTATCAAATCTTGGATACTGCCCCATAAAGCCTCTATAGCATTCTGTTGTCATGACAACATAGTAAGTAACACATGTATTACATTAAGTATCATATGTACATGTACAATATTTTTTTACCATCTTAAAAGTGACAATTTAAAAAACATTATGTACATGTATATTCATTCACTCTGTGAACATAATGATATCATACATACAATAAAACCATTATTGAGCAACTGACTATAACTGAGGTACAAGATATCTGTATATGCATCACTCACTAGATAGAGACTGTGGATCTTGTAACCAACTAAACCAAAGTCAATACACATTCATTTTATATCTTTTGGTATTATTTTCATTGGAGAGATACACATGTATGAATGAATTATTATTATGTATGGGAAATCATATAGAAAATACAGGAAAATAACTCTAATGCCAACTATGGTCTTTCAAGTAAATGTCACTTAATTTTAAACTTCACTATTTAAAGACCAGACAAAGTTGATTGGGCAATGAAGGATACCCCTTACAGACAAACAAATTTGTATATTTCCACTATTATCAAGAGTCAAAACCACTGAAAGGTGAAAGTAGCATTCAGTAAAATTGTTTTGCAAGGAAGCTGTCACAGATAAAAAAATTTGTTTTTATAATGTTTCTTCCATCATTTGGAAACTTGGGAATTTGATTACTTCCTCAACTATCAAAGGCCACAACTCTTAAATAAAAATTATCATCTAGAAATATTTATTGTGATGGATGGCAACACTGACAGACACACTGACAGACAGACAGCATGTGAATCATGATACATGTATACTCCCATCTTTTTAAGAAAAGGCTATAATAATAATGACAAAATCTAACCTCTTCTAGCTTTTTCTGAAGTACAACATCACAGAGTTCTCGAATAGTCTTTAGTCTATTATTTGCTGGACTCTCAGAATTTATATCCTAAAATAGTACATAGTAAGGTGGTAAGTTATACATATTTACATATTTTTTATATTATTGTTTCCTCAAGTCTATTTCATCATTTAGTTGGTTGGTTGGTTGATTGGTGTTTTACGTCGCTTTCAACAATATTTCAGTTATATCGCGACATGGAAGCAGGAGGTTACCAACCTCTTAAACATAGTGGCGCAACCCGGGAATCGAACCCGGATCGTCAGCGCCGCAAGCCAAGCGCTTAACCACTACACCAAGTCTGCCCCTTCATCATTTAGTGTTTGATGATAATGGAAACAAGCACTAAAAGAAAAACACCAAGTGAACTTTCCTTAGACATAAACAATATAAAACTGAATGTGAAATGCTACTACTAAAGGGAAATGATCTATAAATGTACATTTTACTGAACACAATACAAATGACAAAGGTATGACTATGACAATGTGAATCAGAAGTTTGGATGCTTCACACTAGAAATATGTATAATATAATACACTTAACAGAATGTCGTAAGATTCAAGACTGCTTTTCATAATCATTACACTTCTGCAAAAGTACTCACTTTAAGAATTTCAGGTGTAATGTTGATTTCTTTTGTTTGTGGCCTTTGATATGAAGGTTGGGTAGGCTTATCTCGCAAACCAAACAAGTTCTTAAGTTTTGCTTTGAAGTTTCCCTCATCCCTGGACATACTGTCCAAAATGCAGTCATACTGTAAATGATAAACTTGCAGTTGGTATCAACTTGATATTAAACAAGAATTGTCAGAAGACAACAGAGCTCACCAGTGGTAACCAAATTTAAATAGCAAAAGTATTTTTGTAAATAGGTCAGTATTCAAGGACAAGGTAAAAGGGTAACAAGTTTTGATATGTAACAAAAGGTCTTGTCAACAAGGTATACACATGTGAAATATTTAAGCCCTATCTATTACTGTTCATAAGTTATGACAAAGGTTAAAGTATTTAAAAGTAGGTCAAACTTCAAGATCAAGGTAAAAAAATTTTGAGTCTTGGCACAAGGAATACACATATGAAATATTAAAGCCCTGGTAATAATGGTTCTAAAGTTATGATCCAGGTTAAAGTTTTTGTCTACGGACGCGACGACGACAATAACAATGCTAAGGGTATGACAATACATGTAGCTCTGCAAACATTCGTCCCCACTAGCTGAAAATTACATATATTGCAAACTTCAAATTATAATATAGACTTCACAAGTTCTTGAAATGGATTTATAGAATAACAGCTTATAGCTAAGTTTACTCAAACACAAAAAAAAGCTTAAATTGCCACTTAAGTAAGAAAATTTTCAGTTAAGTTTTAACGGTAGGTGTGTATATTTCAAAAATACTTCACTCAAGTTTGTAACAACTCAAAATATCTATCCTGATTTTTACAGTGTGAACTGTGATATAATTAAGAATCGTTCACCATCTCACCAAATGCCACTTTGCATTTGTGACTAGGTTGCAATGTCTTTTTCTTAACATACCGGTAAATGTGTCAGCTGCTGAAGTGTCACGAATGCAAAGTCTCCTTCTACGAGATCTGACATCATGCTATATACACAAATGGCGAAATGAGAATATTGTGGTGTTTTCAGATAAAACAGCAGCTAGCAGAAGTTATAGATCTTATTTGGAAAAGATGCTGCTACATTTCTATGATAGAGTAAGTGAAATGTTCATTTATTAGATTACCATTACAGGTTGAAAATTCGCTGTGCAAACATTTATTTGTCACGAGAGGCTTGTACATCCCAATACCAGCTGCTATCGCTAAATTTTTTATAAAGAAAGTCTCTCTGACCCTCTCCAATCAACTGCCAATATATAAATTGTGGGAGAAGGGCAAAGAATCTCGGACTAGGAACCAACGAGCTGAAAGCCCTGTGGATATAATTATTTTGTGCCTCCTAAAGTGGTTTCATGTGTCAGAGATGCATAATTCACTCATATGGGAAAACCCTGCCTGTAACAGAATCTCAACACCGATTACTTCATAACATATATGTACAGCTGTGTCGGCTCATTCTGCTCCGCAGCTAATTCTGCGTTGTGTATGTTTTGTGACATTGTAATCATTTCCATGTAAACACTGGTGCACATTTTTGAGTCTGGTTCTGTTTTATCTCCAATTGCTTAGAATTAAAGAAAATGGACTCAGGTAAGTAGTCCTAATGAAGAGGAAAAACAGAAGATAAAGCTAGATCATTTAGTTTACAAGACACAGATACAGTATCATCAGTTCAGTTGGCCCTGAGCCAACTATAGTCTATTTCATTTTTTCTTAGAAATCCATTTCACATGAATTTTGTCCAAAATTATAGTCTATTTCATTTTCTATACACTGTAACCTCGATAGCATCGAATAAGCCGACATAGCTGACATTCAGGTGACGGGTATGTTGACATTAGCTATATTTCTTCTTATTTATACAATTGGATAACAAATCATAATTGTATCATCGTATAGAGTTAAGATCAGTTTAAGTGTTGAATGTTATTTTGCTGGTTCTTTTTTTTTTTAAACCAAGTTAACATAGGCAAGAGTGCTTAGGCATGCAGAATAGGCTGATAGCATAGTACTGAACATAGTTTAAGAAAAAAATTCACCTTTGTTAACCACCATTTTTGAGTGTATAGCTGCAACCTCTGTGCAGCTATAATTCCAAAATGGTAAGTCAAAAAGATCAATTTCTTTTGAAAACTTAATTCAACACAGTCACCCACATTCAACATTCTCTAAGTTGACGTGATGTCACTGGCTCTGTTGATCTACGTACATTGTAGATACCCAAGGAGTCTGGCCATGACACTTGGGAAAAAACTTGGGGTTCATCGTTAGCGTTATTACAACTTTAAGTATAAATTCTCTCTTTACGTATTGTACACAACAGAGGAAATTTTTGCCATCGGTATTATCTATTACAAGGTGGTATATGCATGAAAAGTTATCTATTACATGTAACTATCACCCTTCTATCCATATCAGGTCAAAAAAGATTGAAAAACGGGTCATTTCGGTAACTTATTGAGTCATTTCGGTAAATACTGAGTCATTTCGGTAATTCCGGGTAATTTCGGTAAGTAGTAGAACCGGTATATAAGTAAGTTTGAACTCGAAATTCTAAATTCATACTTTAAATACTTGATTACCTCTGTCAAATCCTTGAAATTTATTACTGAAACCTGACATTGTTACCCATTTGAGTAAATGTCTTTCAAATACCTATAAGAGGTCCGGCCAACCTGATTAGTACAAACGTTGCTGTAATGCACTAATGGTCAGAAGAAATTCGAACTAGAATATTGCGCTTTCCATCATTGCTTACATGGATAACTTATAGTTAGAGTGGCTAAACTACAACTTACTGTGTTTTACCAAGCTCCCTTTTTGCTTTCAGTTTTATGCATAGATCAAAAGAGCCTTGGACTTGAAATCTAGCAATCTTGTGATAAATCCGTCATTGGTTCTGACATTTTCATCTATAGAGAAGGTAAGTTCGAACCCGAATAAACAAAATTAGGTATTTTTTTTAGTTACTAATTTTCCTTTTTGTTATTATATGACATGTTTCTTTCTTTACTTTGTAATTTCTCAAATATGTAGATCTAATAGACCTATGTGTAGTGTTAAAATAATCATTTGAGGGATTCATGGCGGAAGTGCCTACAACACAGAAGACGCTTATTCGTCTCGGAGTCGCTAATGTCCCCAATAATGTTAATGTGTTAATGTTCACATCGGTATGTTGTTGTGAGTGCCACTGTGACACAACTCCGGTTATATTCATATTTTAACGTAAAGGGGATTTCCTAAGCCTGTTACGAGGGCAGATTTATATATTGTGAACCTCATATTGAAGAATTTGAATTTTGACCGACATATTGCATTATTTTTCAATATAATCTCTTTTTCTATACACTTTTGTCAGCGGGGTTTAAGGGCCTTAATGCAATTTTTAAGGAATTCCGTTTCTTGGCTGTTCAGAGAGTCATCCAGTGCATGTATGACGTCATCCTTGGACCGAAAGTGGGTGCCGAAAATAACTGTTTTCAGTTTTTAATTATGAAAGTCTAATGGAGCGAGATCGGGTGAATAAGATGAATGCTCGGTCAATTTAAAGTGTGACAAATCTCTTACGAAAGTTGGCAGGATCTTCTTCAATAAGGTGAATATAAGCACGCGATAATGTGCACCTGATGTGCTTCTGATCAACTGTCAGAAGTATTGGTACCTAACGGACTGAAAGCTTTCTCATTGCAAGATCCTCTGTCAGAATGGAATGTACTGTTTCCTGTGAAATGTCAATTGCACTGGCTATATATCTTTATGTAACTCGTCTGTCAGTCACAACAATATCATGGACTTTATTGACAATTTCTGGGGTTACAGCAGTGACAGGCCTTCCAGGACGGGGTTAATCATCGAGGCTCTCTCTGCCGGGCTTAAATCCCGCCATCCACCTTTTCACTGTTACATAAGAAGGGGCATCTTTCCCTAGTGTTGCTACCATATCATTATGTGCTAAACCTTTTCATGCAAATATTGGATCACTGCTCTTTCGAAGATTTTGTCTATTTTGCAAAAGCCACTTGTCTTATTTATCTTAAGAGTGCTACCTCGTCTATATAAACTGACCAAATGAGACCAGTCCTTGGGTACACGGCCTTATATAGTCAGAGAATAGTAACAGGTTTCGTTTGTTTCTTTCTTCCTTTACGTCATGCCAGATTGACCGTCCTATATATTTCTATCCGAACAGTAAAAGATATTTTACGAGTCACGTCTACCTTGACAAGGGGCTCCGGTTTATATTATCTCATCCGAAAGAAAGGATGAAGACGAATCGCCGAAGAAACTTTTTTCAATCCTGTGCGCACATTTAGCTATAGCTCGATTATATAGTGTTAAGATGGTACTCTGAATGGCAAACAAAAACAAACTTTTACTATAGAGGGAAGGAGACATTACCTGTTGTTGTGGCTAGATTTAAGGCTTCTTTTTTTTTTTTTTTTTTTTTTTTTTTTAATGTATAATTTTTATTTACATAACAACAGCCCCTTTACAGAGTCAATTCTTTTCGGAGCAAAAAGAATTGATATATCATACATACATATAACATACAAAATACAACATGTACATGTATCCATACATAATATACATCTATGAAGTTTACAAAACAATATATAGTCAAGTTATAGCATTTCATAAAATGTTTCAAGATACTTCTTTTCTAATCTGTCACCCATATAAGATTTTACAGATGACATAAATTTCATGTAGTTTTTTATATTTATTTTAACATTCACTTCCGTTTCTTCTAAGGATTCTAATCTACATAACATTTTGTATTTGTATATTCTGCATGCTAAAAATGATATAATATAGTTGTAACATCTTATTTTCTCGTTTCTTTCTAAGTAAAAACCAACAACAATGTGTTTCCACTGTACATCAAATTTTAAAACAGCACTTAAAGTTTCCCAAAGTGGTCTTACATTTTCACGTTCAAAAATTAGGTGTCTTGAGTTTTCAATATCATAATTACAATATTTACAATGTTTTCCAGTTTCCTTTTTCCATTTACTTAAGAATAAGTTATTATTCAATAAGTTATTTAATAATTTATAATTGAATTCTGCTAATTTCTTATCTGGTTCTTCTTTAACTTTATTTATGTAAATATTTTTCCATGATGATTTACTTTCAATTCGGAATTCCTTTGATAACATACTTTGATAACAAGGTTTTTGGAATTTACGTTTTAACAAGTTTTCATAATAAAATTTACATTCTTTATCAGTTATTGAGTGAAAACCATTATGGAACATAAAATAACTGGATGATTTAATGTGCGTATATGGTGCATTTGAGAGATCATATTTCAAGGTTATGTTTTTAAAAGCAAATTGTATAATTTTATATTCACATATCCAGTTTGATTTATTTAATAATATTCTAGATACATCCGTTATAGACTTTAATTGACCATGATCATCGAAAAGGTCTTTTACATACAGGATTCCACTTTTTATCCAATTTTGGTGAAAGATTGTTTTCCCTTTATGTGTTATGTTTTTATTGTTCCAAATGGGTTGTTGTAATATATTATTAGATGTTATATCCTGTTTTAATAATTTGCTTTCATTAAAACAACTAAACACTTCTTGATAAAATATAGGAATATTTTTAACAATATCAAAGCTTTTTATATCAGTTTCTGACGTTATTAAAATATACTCAAATTGTATATTAAGGTTTTTAAGAAAAGAATTTAAAAAATTATACACATTTCCATCTTTTTTAATTAATCTTGTTATCCATGATGCTTTTAATGCCTTTATTTTTGTTTCAATATCAACAATTCCAATGCCTCCTTCTTCAATTGATCCGATCAGTGTGTTCCTCTTTATCCTATCTGTTTTATTCCATATAAAATTAAAAATAAGCTTATTTACTTTTTTGATATATTCCTGTGGCGGCATAGGTAATATTGATGCAACATATATAAGCTTTAAAATCGACAGAGTATTTACAATACATTTCTTCCCCAAAATTGTTAATTTTCTTTTTTTCCAAGACTCAAAAAGCTTTTCTATATCATGATATATCTTCATCCAATTTTTGTTATAGCAATCTTCTTTATCATGTCCTATGTAAATTCCTAAACATTTAATAGGTTTTTCAGCAACGTTTATATCAAATATTGATTTAAATCTGCCTTTCAAATTTCCAAGTAAAATACATTCAGTTTTTAATATGTTTATCTTCGAGCCCGCATATTTACAAAAAGTATTTATAGTATCAATTGCATGTCTAAGTGATTCCACATTTTTAATGTCATTGTTAAATCATCTGCATGGTGTACATTTTTTATTTCTTTTTCCATATTTTTACTTTTAAAACCCTTGATATTGATATTAGTTTTCAGCTTTATGGAGAGGATTTCAGCTACGAAAAGGTACAAAATTGCTGAAATCGGACAACCTTGTCGTATTCCACGAGTCATTTTACATGTTTTAGAAATCCACCCATTGTTTTTGATCCTAAATATCGGGTTTGTATACAGAATATTCATCCATGAAATGAAATTTTCCCCAAAATTAAATTTTTCTAAAGTTTTAAACAAAAAATTCCATTCGACTGAATCGAAAGCTTTTTCAAAATCCAAAAATAATAATATACCCTCTTGGTCTGTATTTTCACAATATTCAAATATATCTAAAATAATTCTTGCATTCTCTCCGATGAATCTGCCTTTTACATAAGCTGTTTGTTCTTTGGCAATGTATTTACTGATTATTTTTTGTAATCTTCGTGCAAAAACAAAAGCTATTATCTTATAATCAGTATTAGTTAGACTTAATGGTCTATAGTTTTTTAACAAATGTTTGTCACCCTTTTTATAAAGTAATGTTAATATTGCAAGTCTTTGAGAATAACTCATCTCTTTATCACTGAATATTTCTATTAAATTACCATAAAACAAATCTGAAATGGAAGTCCAAAAGCATTTGTAAAATTCTGAAGGCATACCATCAGACCCTGGGGATTTATTAATTTTCATGTTCAATACAGCATCTTTACACTCTTCAATAGAGGGAAATTCGTCGCATATCAGTTTTTCATCATTATTCAATACGGGGATTTCGTTTTCAGATGAATGTAAATATGCATCAATGTCATTACTGTTAATGTCCTTTGTTTTATATAAATCTTCATAAAATGAACATGTTTCTTGAAAAATATCTTGTTTATTGTAGACAGTTCTGTTATCTTTCAGACGCAGTTCGCTTATTATATTTGAAGTTTGATGTTTATTTTCTAAACTTAAGAAATATTTAGTATTTTGTTCCCCTTCACTGATCCATCTAGCTCTTGATCGAACTTGCGCACCCTTACATTTGTAATCGTACAGTTCAGATAATTCTGTCTCTAGTTCTATTTTTCTATTTTGGTCAAAAGTTTCAGACAATAACTCCATGTCTTCAATTTCCGTCTCTATTTTTTTAATTCTATTTCGTATATTGTTATTTTGAAATTTAGCATAGTGTATTGAAAAGTCTCTCACTCTTTGCTTGAATAATTCCCATTTTGCCATTGCAGAATCTGCCTGGTTAGTTTTTATTTCATTTATGATGGATTCAATACCTTTTTTATATTTTTCATCTTTCAAATATGAGGTGTTTAACTTCCAGTATCCAGGTCCTCTAAATTCATTATTTACTTTAATTATCACCTTAATCAGTCTATGATCAGTCATTCTAGTTCCATTAGAATGTGTACCTGGAACCCTTCTTAATAAAATTTTATCAACCTTAAAAATGAAGTCATTACTCATGAAGACATAGTCTATTCTACTTTTAGGTTTATTTTCTGAGTCACACCACGTAAAACCTTTTAGTTCTTTGTGTTTATCGTTCCATATATCTATTAACTTCAAGACGCGAATGGTGTCTGTTAATTTCTTAACACTTTTGTCATGTTTCTTTTCATAATTACAATTAAAATCACCGGCAACAATAACATTGTTTACATTCAAAGAATGTTGATTAATAAAAGTTTTTAATTTATTAAAAAAGTGAATTCTATGTTGTTCATTGTTGGGAGCATATACATTCACAATAGTAAAAATATGACCTTCATATTTGAAATTTATCAATATGCGCCTCCCATCTATAGACCTGTGAGTATTAATAACTTCTACAGGAAGGTCTTTCTTGAATAAAATTGACACACCTCTACTAAATGTAAAATCCGAATATGAATGAAAAGATTCTCCTGGCCATCTAGAATTATAAGTAACTTCGTTTATTTCTATGTAATGCGTTTCCTGTAATAATACTATATCTATGCCTGATTCGTTAAGCCAATCATACACCTTTGTTCTTTTTTCAAGCGTATTTAGTCCTCTCGCATTGAGAGATATAAATGTAAACTTATCCATTTGAACAAAAACGATCAAATTTTATATTTCAAATAAACATACATGAAGGTGCATAAGCACCCAAACATTTATAAGTTATCATATGCATTTAAGTATAATTATACACAAACACAGCATATACAGATATACCAATTATGATGTATATTTTTGTCTTAAAATACCGATGCTTTCTAGTCCTTATTCAATAAACAATATCGTAGTCCTTAAAACAGGCGTAGGTCTAGGTCAAAATTTGTATTGACACGATCAGAAAGTTTACTCACCCTCACTTTCAGAGGAACTGTCTCTAGGCATGCGCATGGGCGATTTCTCGCGTCCGCTCAGGCTTCTTTTCCTGGGGGTGCACGAACGCGATCGTACCCCATGTAGCATACGCGTAATCTCCAATAGGTTTGAACGTTTTTGCTTTTTGCTTTTTGGTCTACTTCTGTTTGATTCAATCCTGACGGTTTTGGCAATTTTCCCAATTATTAATCCAAGCACATTAGATTTAAGGCTTCAACCCCAGCCCCACCCTTTCCCGACTGAAAAGTATCCATGGCAGGTCGCAGCCATTTAAAAAAAAGGGGGGGGGGGAACGACAAAAACAAACAAACAACTCCGTTAGAAGTAATGTAGGTGGGAAAAACAAAACATGGTGGTGAATTTTGTGATATGTCAGAGTTAGATTTATACATAGATCAGCTCCGATTCAAGCTTATAACAAAATCTACCAACGGTAGAGAAAGAAAAAAGAGGAGTTACTGGCTCAGTTATGTGGCAGAAGTCACCATAGAGCCACACAATACATGAATATAAATAATATACTAGAACATATATCACATTACAAAAATATTTGATTGTAGTGCAATTACGATACCGACTTAGGACGGTCATTTAATTTGACAAAAGCCAAACAAATGGTGTGGTTAACCGGTTTACGGGCCCACATTCCCACTCACCGTAACAGCAGAACAATCAAAGGACGTACATTTAAAAATTTATAAATAATCCTCCATGTAAAGAACAGGGGTCAACAGGTATCAACAGGAAAAATAACAAGTCATGGGAAAGACATAAGTAACATAACCAAAAAAGAACTCAATTATACGGCAGATGCGACACTAACTTGGGACGGCGAAATTGCGCAACTCCTAGGTCCTAAAACCCTCAAATTGCTGGAGTTTCCACAACTTCCGAGCCCAATCAGGGCTCTGTCTTGTACTTTATCGGGAGGGACCTAGGGGGGCACAGACCCCACACACACGTGTGTGTGTGCACATAGTATTTATCATGCATTGAAATTCTCTTGTTCCTTGATAATATCACATAGTAGTTTACCGTGGTCCTCTTTCTTTTATATATATATCTCTCCCTCGTCTGCTAGTTGTGGTTTTTATTCATATGCCATTTTTACTCTAATCTACATCATTGAATTTGTATTACTACTAGACTTATCAATTACTGTTGTGATGTATGGAAGTGCAGACGACCGCTGATATGTGCATACCAGCTACAGTAACATAGTTATATGTGGTATGTTAAGTTGTAGTTTATTCACTCACAAGTCACTAAGATTTGGTTTTTCTCACAAAGTGCATGTGCATAAATGTTTACCACGAAATCAGAAATGCATTACAGTGACCAATGTTTTTAGATAATTGATGTAATAAAATACATGTAATATTGTAGGAGAGGACCGGCGTTCCCCGAGTTCATTTTCAAAACAAGGCTGCACAGTAAATGCGTTAAAATGTGTACTGATCACTATGTTCCTTTTAAAGTCGCTGTTCTGTGACGTCTGTATTTCAAAAGGAGTAGATATCACGGTCCACGAGCAATAGTCAATGACGTTTTGCCGAGCTGTCGTCCTGCAGGTATTGCAGGATCTACCATCTGTTTAAAATGAACACAACTTAGTTCCTTTATAGTACTGGTAATTTTATAACCTGCAGAAAGGTACCCCGAAGACAGACATGTTACTGAGGAAGTTCCAGCAACCGTACTACTAATTTCACTATGAAAATGTAGAAAATAAAAAATGACCGAGGTCATTACCATAGTGCGCGTGACTGCAAGGCATAGATTTGATAACGTACGTATTCATTCAAAGCAGAGAGGGAGAGAGAGTGTGTGTGTATATATGTCTCTGTTCAAAGGCAATAATTATTATGTAAACTTTCCTAGACCAGAGACATTAACCCTGGAATGTACTATTGAACACGAAACACTATGGCCCAGTATACTCTGTAAATCTAACTGCATGGGTCCTGTTCTCAGCGTACAAGTTTACCAATTCATTATAAATTCATTTCACGTTCATTCATGTCTTTTTTATGTTCGTGTGTGTGGTATACGTATTGGTATATCGCCAGTGATTGGCGGATTTACAGGTTTAAGCCTCCTTAGTACAGAAACGTTCGACAGATTATTGCATTACCAAGCACATCCACGGAGTTCGGAGAAAATCCCTTCGAAAAGAAAGAGAGAGATAGAGATGACAATATCAATAGAAAAAAAAAAAACAAAAAGAAAAAGAAGGCAAAACCTGGATAGAAAGAAGGGTGCAAAAAAGATGTATTACAAATATACTTGATTATACGACAATAGATAAACAAATATAGACTGGCCAAATAACGTGATATTAGTCATATAGTAGTATGCTTAACTGGTCTATGAATTCACCCTCCGACTCGTCACAAAAACAACTCAACCAAAGGGAGAAAAATCTACACATTCTTTTAGAGAATAATGACTAACAGATAACACATGTTAATAGGTCCATTGACGTTGCAAACCACTTTTGGTTGGAATATTTTACCCCCAAAAAGGGTAATTTTCGACCATTTTTAGGGCAGACAGATAGTGCAAAATATTTGTCATTGGAGACTGCACTCATCCCCCTTTCAAACATTTCCAGATCCGCGCATGAGGTTATAAAATATACAGATGGTATCATAGAGTAAAAATGAAGTTTGTTTTTCAGTTTAATTCCATTATACCGTTTGGACGAGAGATACCGCTGAACACACACCGCTGAAAAGTAAGTGTAACGAATATGGATATTGTCCAGTTGTGAACAGGATCCGTTGAAATCTCAAAAAGCCCTCTAAGTCCCTGGCATCTCTAACCCCATTTATTGGCGCAAGCAACAGTTAAGAAGGGCAAACTTTTCATGCTCACATAGTTTTGTCAAAGTTGTACAGAACACCTCTCTCCGAACATTGGGCTCCTGTATCGCTCACCGCTATAGCTTGGACACACGATAAATAAGAAGCATAGTAATTTTCTTACATAAAAAGGTCATGTCAGAATCTACCCAAATTGGCAAAAGTAACACCGCAACTCTCTAAAATACTGTGAATCAATTAATTCTTCGCTCTCTGCAGCTTATCGTCACAGAGGAGAGAGATCAATACTAGAAAATGTGCAACCCATGCATCTCCGAAGTCAGAAAACAATTTGATGTCAGAATGGAACCAACGACAACAACCTCCTTTTTAGCTCAGCTGGGCCAAAGGCTCAAGTGAGCTATAGTCATAGTGCGCCGTCCGTCGTCCGTCGTCGTCGTCGTCGTCCGTCCGTCGTTAACTTTTTCACATTTTCGACTTCTTCTCTGGAACTACATTGCAGATTTGCATCACATTTTGTGTAAATGATGTACTCAAGGTTCCCTACTAAAATTGTGGTCGGGATCCAGATTCCCTCAGGGGTTTAGTTTAAACGTATTTTATATCATTCTGATAACATGAAATAGGATTAGGCAAAAGTTATAACAACATTACAATAGCCTTCTCCTTATCATACACAACATATAATTGTCAAGATGGCAACTTATAACATATGTACAACATATTAAGTGAAAGTTTTTGAACTTAATGTATAATAATATGTAGTAATAATGAATTAAAATAATACATCTTACTACAAGAGAAAGAGAGAGATGAATAGAGAGAGAGAGAGAGAGAGAGAGAGAGAGAGAGACAGACAGAGAGAGAGAGAGAGAGAGAGGGGGGGGATTCTGGTACGATAACTTTAACTGGCTTTAATACGCTGTTATAGATCTATGAAAATCGTTTAGTTTGCTTTATATAATCTTGAACTGATAACATAATCAATTCGTTTTATTTTACTGTGTATGTATCCTCTTTTCCAAATAAAAGTGTTGCAATATCGAGGGGATAAAACATATGTAACTTTTCGAGTAGACTGGTTCTTTGATTCATGTACAATATGCATTCTAGTAAATAATGTGATACGTCTTCTTCTGCTGCACCACATAAACAACGGGGTGAATTAATAAAATTTACTCTAAACAGATCATAGTTAAGATTGCTGCACATATTACGAAGTCTGGTTATTTCTGTTTCCTATATGAAAATAATCAGGTACAATATGAATGTCCCTTTCAGAGCGCAGATAATACTTAAATTGATCAGAATTAAAATTATGTCTAATTTCTGGATCGAGCTCATTCCAGAGTTTTATAGTAGAAAGAAAAAAAGAGTTTCTAGTGCTTTGAAGTCTGTAATTCGGAAGAGTGAAGTCATTATTATTTCTAACATTGTAAGTATTGTGTCTAACTAATGGTTCTACAATTTCATTCAAAAATCGAGGTGTAGTTTTATTATAAATTTTATGAAATAAGTTAAGCTTTTTTCTTTTTAGCCTGTCTTTTAAAATTTCCCACCCAGTCTCGAAGTATAAAGCTTCCCTAGAAGCAAACAATGGTAAACCTGTAACTACCCTAGCTGCTTGTAATTGTTTTTTTTTTTTCTAATTTATCTTCATCCGCAATACTCATACCTCCCCATACTTCACGCGCATACTCTAATATAGGTAGTATAAACGTGGTATATATTTTACTTAAAGATTTTCTACTCAAAGTGAATTTTAGTTTACGTAGGACATTTATTTCTTTCAGTGCAGATTTGCAAATATTGTCAATATGACTGGACCATTTAGCATTCGAAGAAAATGTGAGACCTAGATATTTATGAACTGGAGAAGAGTTAATCAAAGTATTATTGAATTCTAGGGATATAGATTCATTGCGATTGCTTATCATTAGGATTTCAGTTTTAGAAGGATTAAAGGTTACTTTCCATTTTTGTGACCATTCGTGGAGGCGTTTAAGATCCCTATCTAATGACTCCTTGGTTTCGATAATACTATCTGAACAGGCAGAAATGGAAGTATCATCGACAAACAGACGGGCCACGTTATGTAAATTATCGGCAATATCCTTTACATAAAGCAAGAAAAGAATAGGACCAATAACCGATCCTTGAGAAACACTAGCATTTACAGATCGAAATTCCGAATAAGAACTATTAACAAAAACAGACTGACGTCTATTCGCGAGATAATTTTCAATTTTCAAAGAAAATTATCTCGTGAATAGACGTCAGTTTCTTTTTTCACCCTCAGGGGTGGATCCAGGGCGGGGCCAAAAGTGCCCAAAAGGGTACCCTTCTTCAAACATCTCCTCCAGAACCAGTACATAAATGGGGAAACTAATTGCATTTCAACAATCTATAAAGATGGGTTATTAAAAATTGTGTTCGGGGTTAAGATCCATCAAATAGAAATTTACGCTTTTTTGAGGTGTTTCTGGACTTAGTCATTTCAATAAAGAAAAGTGTCATGTTTTTCAGTTAATTAATATTAATGATTTCTTAATGACTATTTTGATCATAATTGTGGTAAGGAATATTATTGTGAAAGAATTTTGTCATTATCTCAATTTTTGGATTTTTTATGAATTTTTTAAGACTTCCAAAAAAAAAAAGGGGGGGGGGGTTGGCCATTTTTCACATTTTCAACTTTTACTACAAAACCACATGAAAGATTTTAATGAAACATGGAATACATGAAGTACTAAAAGTCCTCTATCAATTTGGTAAATTTCATCCAAATTGGTTAACAGATAATGCCACCATGTCTAAAAAGCAATTCTCACAATGGTACATATACCACTTGGTAATTGAAGCATGGAGAGTAGCGGTTCAAATCCAGCTGTGGTCAAAATTTTTTTTTTTACCCATCTAAATAAGTGTTTAGATGTTTCTCAACACTCAACATATGAAATTAGGAATTTTACGTTTAGACTTCCAAAAAAAAAAGGGGGGGGTGGCCATTTTTCACATTTTCCACTTTATCTACAAAACTGTTAGAAGGATTTTAATAAATCTTGGTAGAAATAAGTCACTTATGATCCTCTTAAAATTCTGTTGTTTTCTTCCAGACCTCTTTACAGGTGGCGCCACCATAGTCAAAAGTAGGTCACAAAAGAGTTCCCTCCTTTAACAATATTCTTTTTCATACGGGCTGTATACAGAGACAAACAGAATGCATAGAAATGATCTAGAGGAATGAGTGAAGACGTATTGTCATTTTGGTTCCCTTCCAAAATCAAATTTTAGAATTTTTTTTCGACATTTCTTTGGACTTGGTGATTCAATGCAGAAAAGTGTCATATTTCCTAGTTAATTGATAATGATGATTTCTTATGGAGTATTGTGATCATAATTATGGTAAGGATTGTTACTTTTGTCAATATCTCGATTTTTGGATTTTCTATGAATTTAATACTTCCAAATGAGGGTGTATAAGAACAATTCAATCACATTTTTCACTTCTGCTGTTATACCACATGAAAGATTTTAATGAAACATGGAATACATGAAGTACTAAAAGTCCTCTATCAATTTAGTAAATTTCATCGAAATTGGTTAACAGATAATGCCACCATGTCTAAAAAGCAGTTCTCACAATGGTACATATACCACTTGGTAATTGAAATATGGAGAGTAGCGGTTCAAATCCAGCTGTGGTCAAAATTTTTTTTTCATTTCTTTACACATCTAAATAAGTTTTTAGATGTTTCTCAACACTCAACATATGAAATTAGGCAATTTTAAGTTAGATCTGGACAATATTTGAAACAATTGTTGTTCATGACTCGGACTTGAAATCAGTCAACAAAAGGCCCCACCTAAAGAAAATGACTAACTTGTTGCCCTGAATGACTTAATGCTTAAGGAAATGCTTAATATCAAAATCACCTGAATGGATGTGCAAAAAAGTGTTGTTTTTTATTCTAGCCTGAAATAAAATTTGACATATTTTCAACATCTGTGTTGACTTAGTCACATTAATGCAAAAATAAATGTATTCTTCCTTCATGCATGACTGATCATCTAGGTACTCAGGTGAGCGATATAGGCCCACTTGGGCCTCTTTTTTATCATTCCGATAACATCGGGTTTATCAATATATGCAGTTGGACCGAGTTTCACAACAGGTCTCACACCAAGCCCAAGTTGCATTGTATCGTAATTAATTTAGAGGAATTTCTTGTTTATGTGTCATTAAGTATCAAAGTGTGCAGCTTCCATCACAAACTTGCGTTTTGATTCGTGATGTTTAATGAAAAATGATTGTGCAAAAGGTATATGCTAGTCAGAATGCTATGTCCGACTTCGCCTTCAAAAAGGCGTCCGAACTTTTGTGAAACTTCGTCGGGTCTGAAGTAAAAGTTTATTAATAAATGCTACCTTTGGGGCATGTGTCGCTCAGTCCCAGGTCTGACTGAAAGAAACATTCAATAGAAATTGAAAATATTAAATATCATATATCCCTTCTATATAATATTGGAAATTAAACGACAACGAATGGTGGGAACATGACGGATGGTGCTCGATGGCAATAGCTCCTCAGAACTGAAAGCCCAGATGGGCGATAACACCCCCAGTCAATCTTGACGTCTGAATACACCACTACATCAACCTCTTGAAGGATTAAAAACAATGTTTCATCCTCAGCCTTCTATGAGTTCACTTGAAAACGTTATAATTCACAATAGGCCCATATAGTTTCAAACTTGGAAATAATAATAAACGACGATGAATGACGAGCAAAGATGGATGGTGCTCGATGACAATAGCTCATCCGAGCTGAAAACCCAGGTGATGAGCTAAAAAACTCCGTCCGTTTTGACTTCTGAATTCCCCACTATATCAACCTTTTAAAAGATTAAAAGCAATTTTCATTTTCAACATTCGATGGTTTTACTTCAAAACCCTTTTTCAGTTGGCTCATATAGAATGAAACTCAAAATAAGGAACCACTTAAACAGTATGGCTGGATTGCAAAGCAAATTCAAAACAAGGTCAAGGTCACAAGGTCAAAAGTCAAGGTATCATTTGAAAACTCTGGTCATAAAGAACCTACACATAAAGTATCAAAGCCCTACACCTATTGATTCAAAAGATATAGTCAAAATTAAAAATTTTTCAAAAATAGGTCAAAGTCCAAAGTCAAGGTCCCCAAGTCTAAAATACATGGTGACAAGAAACCTAAGTGTTAGATATTATGTTTATTCTCCTCATATTTGCTAAGATTTTGCATTGCTTCAACCAGAAACTTAACCATTTTGCTTCAACCAGAAACTTAACTAAAATGTTGATGGACAGACATCTGGATGAACATTATCTATCTTTAGATCGGAATTATATTGCTTTGCAATTTGGCCAATTATTGGAAATGAGAAATAAGGATGAGTTCCAGCACAGGGCTCCTGTATACATTCATTCTTCATTTAAGTTTTGTTTTTTACATTGTCGTATGATAAGCTTTTGGCCCTACCATTTGCAAACTTGGCAGATTCAATGATTTGTTTACATTTCGAATGCTGTGAATTATCATTCAAGTTCTTTTTTACAACAATAAGTATCAGTAATATATCATGGAATTCCATACTTGTAGCAGTTCAACTCTAAATGCCAAATGTTGAAAGCTGTCTGGATGATCTCGGACAGTCCTTTTTCATATCATTCAATACAATTGTTATTGTGTCATGAATAAGCACAAAGAGGACACACAGTGCTTACTCCACTATAATACATACAGTACATATTTCTAAATATGTCATTAAAATGATTGAGAGGCTCAATAGGACTGGCCATAAAGCTCTAACTAACCAAGTAATGCCACAAATAATCCAATATGTGAGAAAGAAAAGCACTCTTGATTTTAGTACATAAAATTTTATGTCTGTAAAAACTCCTTGCCATGAAAAGCTTACATTATGAGCCAGACCTCTGATTCAGAGAATCCCGGAGTCAGACTGAGTGTCAAATGACAGATACACATTAAAAGCTCTTCAGACATTCCAAAATCAAGAACTGACGATAAGTCAGACTATATGAAGTCCTTGTTGCTAATTTTGAGACTAAAGTGGGTGATTAAGTGTACACATTTTGCCTGTGAGGCTTCTTGTACTACTGCAACACAGTCCAAAATGGCTATTCTTAACAAAGGGGTTACGGTAAAGCTCACAATGTCAATGACCTTGGTTTCATTTGAAATGGCTTAATTTTTGTGTGACATCACAAGCATTGACTTATTAACAAAATGCTTGACATAAATCAATCATTTAGGTTAAGGTCATAGGTCAAAGGTCACAATTTCTTGTCATAAGGAATATACATATGAAATATCAAAGCCTTATCACTTGCCATTCAAATACTATGGCCAAGGTTAAATCCTTTTAAAAGTAGGTCAAACTCCAAGGTCAAGGTCACAAGGTAAAAAAATTTTTTGTGTTGACTAAAAGGTATTATCATAAGGGAATACACATGGGAAATTTGAAAACCCTATTATTTGTCATTTGAAAATTATGGCCAATGTTAACTTTTCAAAAAGTAGGTTGAACTCCAAAGTCAAGGTTAAAACGTCAAAAATTCTGGTGTCAACAAAAAGGCCTTGTGACAAGAAATACATAGGTGACATATCAAAGCCTTATCACTTGCCATACAAAAGTTTCGACCAAGGTTAAATTTATCGAAATGAAGGTCAAACTCCAAGGTCATGGTCATTTATATCTAAGAGGTCTTCGTTTGTTTGTTAATCCTTGCAAGTTTTGTCATATTAAATAACAATGACATAGCCATCAATTTGAAAGTGTGACTACCAGACAGACAGATGGACGCTGAACAAAGTGATCCCTATGTGCCGCTATGCTTCGTATGTGACACAAAAAAAACACCCTAAAACATAATACATGTATTAGGCATATTTTTTATTAACTTTGGTACAAAGGAAGGTTAATCTAAGGACGGAATCAGTAACTGACAATACAATAGTTTTTTTAAAAAAACATTAACATTTACAGTAAGTAATAAATATTGAGGACGGAATTGTGCATATTCTACTTTGTAGTACATGTATTAACACTTTGTCAGCAGTACATAAATGTACATTTCTTAAGTATTTATGTGTGACAATTGAGCAATTAGTCTATTACAATGTTCATAATAAATCACACAGGTAATTTAATTCATGTAATAGTATTTTAAATCATCAGAAAAGAACTGAACCCTTCAAATTTACTGTATAAATATATACTACAGTGATTTTGATTTTCATAATTTGAAATAACAGCCAGAAACAGCTTATATATTATCTTAAAAAGCTTAATAGTACTTGTATCTCTAAGCAGAGTTAATCTTACATAGCATATAGCCAATTACAATTACTCATTACTAATTAACTACATCCACAAAGGATTAATGTATTCTTCAGATCCACCAACTAGTCCATTTTTTGCCAATTCCTATGTACTCAGCAAGTGACACATTTATATCCACCATGTTGCCAACCAAATTCATTTCATACACAACATAAAATTAGGGAAAAATTATGAATTATTAGTACTTTTACAAATGCAAGTGGGATTGCTTCAGAAATCATTTAATTACAAGCATTTCTAATGAAATCAACAATGTCATTCAAACATCTTATCAAGTATCAGAATCTATTTGTAAATGTCTATGCCATTATATCAATATTGAAAAAGAATTTAATTTATTTCAGTGATGCCAGTATCAGGTTATTCTCTCCACCACCTACAGCAAAGAGGCGTCCACCAAAAACAGAATCTAGTGCTTGTACTGGCTTCTTCATCTTTACTTCACCAATCAACTAAAATGCGGAAGAGAAAATGGAGAGAATAATCGTAAATTTAGGATAGAAATCAAACAATTATATTTACACATATCTATAAAACTTTTCATCACATTATGAATTATGAGAGCTGATTGATATGTTGTGAGCCTCGAACTGAAGGATTTGAATTTTGTCCGACATATTCCATCATTTTTCAACATAATCCCCTTCAGTATTTATACACTTTTGCCAGTGGTGTTTAAGGGCCGCAATGAACTTTTAAAGAACTCCTTTTCTTGGCTGTTCAGAAAGTCATTCACTTCATGTATGACGTCATCATTGGACTGAAAGTGGGTGCCAGAAATAGCTGTTTTCAGTTTTGGAAATAGATGAAAGTCTGAAGAAATGAGATCAGGTGAATAAGGCAGATGCTCAATCAATTTAAAGCCACAATCATCAATGGCAGCCATGACAATGACAGACTTGTGAACAGGAGCATTGTCCTGATGGAACAACACACCTTTACTGAGATTTCCGCGGCACTTAAGTTTAATATTTTCCCTTTACTGCGTCATAAGTGAAGCATAGTATATGCCATTGATTGTTTGTCCCTTTTGAAGATAATATATCAGCAGAATACCATATGCATCCCAGAAACCCGAGGCCATAACCTTTCCAGCTGATGGAAAAGTCTTGCCTTCTTTGGCTGGGGTGAGCCAGAGTACTTCCATTGTTTCGATTGTTGTTTGGCTCATGTTTCATCCATAGTGACAAACCTCTGAAGAAAGTTGGCAGGATCTTCCTCAAAAAGGTTATAATTAGCATGTGATAATGTGTGCCTGGTGTGCTTCTGATCACTTGTCAGAAGTCTTGGTACCCAACGGGCTGAAAGCTTTCTCATTACAAGATCCTCTGTCAGAATGGAATGTACTCTTTCCTGTGAAATGCCAACTGTACTGGCTATATATCTTTATCTAACTCGTTTGTCAGTCATAACAATATCATGGACTTTATTGACCATTTCTGGGGTTGCAACAGTGACAGGCCTTCCAGGACAGGGGTCATCCTCAAGGCTCTGTCTGCCGCACTTAAATTCCACCACCCAATTTCAATGTAGTCCCTAGTGTTGCTACCATATCATTATGGATATCCTTAGGTGTTAAACCTTTTTATGCAAATGTTGGATCACCGCTCTTTCACCAATTTTGTCCATTTTGCAAAAGCTACTTGTCTTGTTTACTTTAGTGCTACCTTTTCGATATAAACTGACCAAATGAGACCAGTCCTTGGGTACACAGCCGTATATAGTAAGAGAATAGTAGGACTTAAAAAGAACATCCCTGCGTACCCCCTTCAATTCGAGGCTCACTACATATCAATCAGCCCTCGTATATACACATTGCAGTGTATTTCATTTTATTCAGATCAATTATTAGTGCAATCAGAAAGAAAAATAAAAACAGAAATTCAGTAAATGAATTCTTGTTGTGGTAAAATATGCATTACCTCCCCAGTTTCTACATTAATGGCCTGTGCACTGTTGGTACCACTTCCTCCAGCTAACACTACATCATTGTCACAGAACTTGGCACAGTACAGGTAGGCCCCATCATTACCCTGGTATTGAAATGGAACACTTTTGGCACCTTTCTCTGGCTCAGAATACTTCCAGATCTGAAGGGCATCTTTTGCAAGCCAGGATCCAGATAGTATCTCCCAGTACTTCTTAGACTTGGAATACTGAAAAAGTCAAGTAGCTATCATTGTAATCATGATTTTAAGATGAATTAAAAATCATAGTAATATTAATGAAATGCATCATACAAATCAAGAAGCCCCTGGACCTGATTGATCACCCCAGTATGCCAATTTTCAAACTGCAGTACAATCAATCTGATTAAAACCATATCTTTATTCCGTTTCCCTTATTGTCCCAATACGGATAAAGATGTATGCAGATGTAGGAATGCAATATCATTCTGAATACTACCATGGATAATGAATCTTTGATCAAATAAACCAGTCTGTCAAGTTATAGGAAACACAATTCATTTACCTTAGTAATCTGTCTAACTATAATGCATAAGAAATAACACAAACACTCTTTGCCGCAAATTTTCGGCCTCCTGGCCTTTATCAAGCAATTGTTAGAAAAGTACAGAAGAACTATGTAACATCCATCTTTACATGTCTAATATAAACAAGCTTCTAAATTCCTATAAACGTTGACGTCATAACGTCATTATTACGCGCGCAAGTATGGCATTAAAATAGACTAAACAACAAAATAATACAAGCATAAATATAAAAAATGTAAATATAAATATTTAGAAGCTTGTTTATATTAGACATGTAAAGATGGATGTTACATAGTTCTTCTGTACTTTTCTAACAATCACTTGATAAAGGCCAGGAGGCCGAAAATTTGCGGCAAAGAGTGTTTGTGTTATTTCTTTTAGTATATTTTACTTCCCTTTGGAGGACTACTTATTCTATATTATATAACGCATAAGGTTTTACTTCGGATAGCAAAGAAGAAGAGAAGAAAATTCTCTAAGATTCAATGATCATTTAATGACCATTCTGGCCCTGTCCTGGAGGCAGAACCTAAGCTCTGAGGTCATGAATTTCACAATTTTACTTGAGGCTTTATGCTCTTTCAAACCAATCATATAGTCATCTTCACATTACACAGAAGTATAAAGAAAGATTTTCCAAGACTCCATCATGCTTTTAGCATTTTTATGGGTTGTGCAGGAATATGCATTTTTAGCAGTTTTGGCCCACTCTATTGTAGCTGTTGTTTATCTATGAAATGGAGAATTGAATCCTTAACTAGTATGATGTCTCTCAGATTGCACTGAAATCTAAGAATGCCTTACCTGTAAATCTATTGCATCTCCACAGACATGTGGACCATGAATGGTTCTCTTTACACCATCTGAAGATCTAGTATCCCATATCTAACAAAAATAAACAAATTTGATGAAGGCTGGTTGTAAGGTTAGTAAACATATATAAAGAAATCTGAAGATACTCACTTGTTTATTACAAACGATATATTCATACATTAATACTCATGTATTGTTTTCTGTGACATTAGCTGCAAATCAAGTTCACGTATTTGCATACAATCATGGAACACAATTGCTATGAATATGTCCATATATCACTTTTATGTTTTCAATACGCCATTTCCGAGTTTTGTTTCCTTTATTAAAAAATCTTAAATTTAAGCGGAATTGTTCGTCTGTAAGTATGCGATTTGAACAATACTCTTTAATTTTAAGGATTACAAATGAAAAATCCAAAGGGAAAACAGTGATATGTACTCAATACATAAAAAATAATTTTCATTTTGATTTGTCATAAATGAAATCCTATGATTGAAACATTGATATTTGTCTGTAGTCACATGTTTTAAGAATTTCAAAGCGTAATCGAAAACTCAGAATTAGTCCATTATATTTGCATGATGTCCAGATCCTGACTAATCCTGATGCTGCTTCACCTTTAAGTGATTTTCCCATCCTCCAGTGATGAAAGCAGTATCATACTCTGGATGATACTTCAGTGCCCAGACTCTCATTGCTACTGTATTGGGGATCTGTTCTGATGGAATCTGAGTAGTACTATAGCCTGCATACTCCCTTACTATCTATAAAACAATGTATGCTTAAATCAGAGATGCATATCACTATCTTACTCTTACAATAAGGCCTAGAAAAGAATGTTAGTGTAGAATAAGTGATTTGCTAAATTACCCTTAACGGATAAACATACATGTAATTGTTTCAGCATTTAACCGATACTCATTACAGATTTTGTCTTCAAAGTAATTTTGATTCTGTCCTTGATGCAATGGCCCTACACGAAGGTTTATATCCAATATTTATACATGTATAAATGTTTTTTAATATTTTTTGTACTATGACAGTTCACTCTCTTTCACTGAAACACAGATTACTTGTACATGTATTACTGGTTATATATAATTAGCTCAAATTCTTCTCAAGCTTCTAAAAGCTAAAAATGATCAATATATAGTGATAATACATAGCATGGCATTACACATGAAAACATGAGCAACGTCTAGCGCAACATAATATGCCTGTCGCTTAGTTTGACGAGAAAAAATATTAAAGTGTGGAGGCTCCTCTCCCTTTTTATTCAGGATTAAAGATAACACATACTTTGATCCGGAGCAACAAACTTGTGTAATATTATTGAAATCCGTAGAGGCAGTAAGAAGTTATGGCCAAGAGAATTATTTAATCCCCCTTTTTTTTCTTCTACCTCAAAAATGTAAGAATACAGAAGAAACAAGAGCAATGCCTAGTATGGCTTAACACACCTGTCGCTTAATTTGGATGGGATCAATCTGAACATATGGTTTTATTATCCCCCAACTAGGGTCTCCTTGGTAATATTTTTATGAAATATTGAAATAAAAAAAGAGGGATCCAAGTCCCCTAACTCTGTAATGACAAAACGGAATTTGCTCAAAATTAAAAGGTGGCTTTCCCTACACTATTTAAGCAATCTGTATGTTTCATGAAAAACAAGTGAGGTTTACTAAAGTCATCGCGTTACATAGCATCTCCATAGCATCTTATCACAGTAATAATAAAATCCAAGTCTCATAACTCTGGAACGACACAACAGAATTTGCTCAAAATCAAAAAGCAGCTTCCGCTACCCTATTTAAGCATTCTGCATGAGTTTCGTGACAAACAGCTGATGTTTACTAAAGTTATTACATCCCATAGCATCTTATCATAGCAAAAATAAAATCCAAGTCCCATAACTCTGGAATGAAAAAACAGAATTTGCTCAAAATTGAAAGGTGGTTTTCCCTACATTATCTCAGCATTCTATATGAGTTTCATGAAAAACAATTGACGTTTACTTAAGTTATCACATTCCATAGCATCTTTATATAATAAAAATAAAATCCAAGTCCTATAACTCCTGAACAACAAAATGGAATTTGCTCAAAATAGAAAGGTGGCTTCCCCTACACTATTTAAGCATTCTGTGTGAGTTTCAGGAAAATCAGTTGATGTTTACTTAAGTTATAGCGTTCCATAGCGAATGGACGGACAGATGGACATTACCATACCATAATATGTCCCGTCTTTTGACCGGCGTATAATAAAAACCAGTAATATATACTGATATTAAAGTTCAAGCATAATTCTACCACCAATTTAAATTTGAAAGAGACTGAATGAGAAATTTATGTTTAATAATTTTCTATAAAATTTTCAAAAATAAAAAAAACCCCATAAAACAAAAGACCCATTACTCTGTACCGATAAAGGGGATATTTTCATAATCAAAAGGCATATTCTTCTATTTTAGCACAGTATTATTTACTAGAAATCTCACAAAGTCAAAAGGGCCCCACAGGATGCCTGTCACCATAACCTTAAAGTTATATGCCAAGTTTCAGTCCAATACCTTGAAAGACTGCAGATGAAAGTCCAGAAAACAGTAAAATCCTTGAAATTTTCTAAGTTCAAAAGCCATAACTCTGGCAAAACCAAGTCAATCATACGGAAATGTGAACTGGTACCTACCCTCACTGATATAAAATTAAATGCCAAGTTTCAATCTAATATCTTGAAAGACTGCAGAAAAAAGTCAGGAAAACCTTACCTTGGACAGACAGATGAATGAACAGACAGACAGGCGTCATGACATAATATGCCCCGTCTATGACAGGCATATAGAAATAACACAAATGCTTACTTGACATGTTTTAGTGTCATATATTCTAACACACAAGTCCTTTCCTCCAGTGGCAAAGTTAAAACCATCTGGTGCAGAGAAGTCCAAAGCATTGATTTCATTCCCTTTCTCTGCAGAAAAAGAAATATGCCTTTACATTTGCTTTATAAATATAAATACTCATGGACTTACTGTAAGAATTGAATTTAGGGATTACATGAGTCTAATATGTTGAAATATAGAACCAAAACACAACAAATACTAATTATTGACAAAGTAAGTATTTCACATTTATGCACAGTACAATTACATGTATGTTATTATGATATTATTGTCGTCATTTGTTTCTGCAAATAATTTGTCATATGTATTTATTCATTTTATATGCTTTCAAAAGGATTTCACTTCATGAAAATTGGTTCCCCTACCTTTTGAAATGAAGGGATAAGCTCAAACTCTAATAGTCATGAACACCCGAGCAAGTGCTAGATTCTATCCTGTTTCTTTATTGTAATATTGTGACATTGAAGTTAACTTCTTAACCTTAACTTTCATATGGTTATGCTCATTAAAAACTGTTTAGTTGCCATACTGTTTGACTTTTTGACCACAATGCCAACCATATCATATCATTTCACAACCTTTTTACATACATACATATGGCAGGGTATCCTGATTTGGTAATTTATATAAAGTTTTATGAAAACAATGCCACAATAATGAAAGAGAATTTAAAATTGAGACAGTTCTATGATTTCCAAATCGGCAGCAATGACAGTCATATTAGATTAGGTAACACAATTTTTTTCATACTCTAGTCAGATATTGTGAATCAAACATTCTTGAAAAATTTCCTAAAAATTGCTATGTTAATGAGGGTGAAAATTCAGTTCAAAAGTTGTCAAAATTGCCAATGACATAGCCATACTGGATTACACTACAGCATTGCTTTACAGAAGCTTATAAGGTATCATTAGAAGATCATATTATTCCACTTTTAATAATGTAGTTAAGAAAAAAAGACAAACATTTCGGTTCCAAGATTACCAAAATGGCTACAATAATGATCATTTGGAATACTGGTATGTACATGGAACACCAATTCTCCACATTCTCTTTCTTGAGTACATGATCCATACAAATGTTTATCATAAAGGTTAGAAAATCTAGTTATTGTGTTTTCAATATAACTGCCATGGTAGCCATAATGGAAAATAAATAATCTTTTTCACACATTTGTCAGATATCTTGAGTGGATCAAATCCTGTAAAGCTTCACAAAAACCACTATAAAAATGAGGAAGGAGAAGCACACGGTTATAAAGATTTTCATATTAAAGATGACCAAACTCTTTCTCTAGGTCCGTTGGACCAGAACTAACTAAAATTGCGCATGAACAACTAGGAACACGTTAAAAAATTTTGAAAATTGGGTAAGAGTCAAAACGTTTGATTTCAACCAAACTGTACTGTCACAAAAAATACACACCTGAAGTAACAAAGCCTTATTGTTGATATATTATGGTCAATGCTAAAAAGTATTTGTTCGAATCTTTTGTCACAGACAAACAAATGAATAAAGAGAAAAACAGGCAGATAGGCAAAAAAAGAAAACAAGAGATCCAAGTGGGCCTATATCGCTCACCTGAGTACCTAGATTATCAGTCATGCAGGAAGGAAGAAGTCTTTTATTTTTGCATTACTGTAACTAAGTCAACACAAATGTTGAAAATATGTCAAATTTTATTTCAGACCAGAATAAAAAACAACAACACTTTTTTGCACATCTTTTCAGGTGATTTTGATATTAAGCATTTGCTTTGACTCTGCAAAATGTGATTCAGGGCAATAAGTTAGTCATTTTCTTTAGGTGGGGTCTTTTGTTGGCTGATTTCAAGTCTGGGTCATGAACAACAATTGTTTCAAATATTGTCCATATCTAACTTAAAAGGGTCTAATTTCATACGTTGAGTGTTGAGAAACATCTAAAAACTTATTTAGATGTGTAAAGAAATGAAAAAAAAATCTGACCACAGCTGGATTTGAACCGCTACTCTCAATATTTTACCGGTAATTACCAAGTGGTATATGTACCATTGCGAGACCTATTTTTTAGACATGGTGGCACCATCGTTTAACCAATTTGGATGAAATGTACAAAATTGATAGAGGACCTAAAGTACTTCAAGTATATCATGCTTCATTAAAATCTTTCACGTGGTATAACAGCAGAAGTTAAAAATGTGAAGAATTGTCCCTATACACCCTCATTTGGAAGTCTTAAAAAATTCATAGAAAATAAAAAAATTGAGATATTGACAAAATTCTTTCAAAATAACATTCTTTATCATAGTTATGATCAAAATAGTCCATAAGAAATCATCATTATCAATTAACTAGGAAATATGACCCTTTACTGCATTGAAATCACCAAGTCCAAAAAAATGTTGCAAAAATTTCTAAAATTTGATTTTGGAAGGAAACCAAAATGACACGACTTCTTCACTCATCCCTCTAGATCATTTCTATGCATTCTGTTTGTCTCTGTATACAGCCAGTATGAAGAAGAAGATTGTCAAAGGAGGGTATTCTTTTGTGACCTACTTTTGACTATGGTGGCGCCACCTGTAAAGAGGTCTGGATGAAAACATCAGAATTTGAAGGGAATCATAAGTGAATTATTTTTTTTAAGATTTATTAAAATCCCTTGAATAGTTTTGCAGAAAAAGTTGAAAATGTGACAAAATGCCCCCCCCCCCCCTTTTATTTTGGAAGTCTTAAAAAATTCATAAAAATCCCAAAATCAAGATATTGACAAAATTCTTTCACAACAATATTCCTTACCATAATTATGATCAAAATAGTCCATAAGAAATCATCATTATCAATTGACTGAAAAACATGGCACTTTTCTGCATTGAAATTACTAAGTCCAAAAAAATGTTGAAAAAAAGGCCAAAACATTCATTTCGAAACAGAACCAAAAATAACAACACTTCTTCACACATCCCTCTAGATCATTCCTATGCATTCAGTTTGTCTCTGTATGCCTCTGGTCTGAAGAAGTTAGTTAAAGTAGGGTACCCTCTGTGACTAACTTTTGCCTGTGGTGGCACCACCTGTTGATGGATCTGGACAAAAAACAACAACACTTGTAGGGGACCATGAGTACTTCATGCATACCAAGTTTCATCAAATTCTGTTCAGCTGTTCTGAAGAAGTCGAAAATGTGAAAAGCTAACGACGGACGGACGACAGACTACGATTGATCACAATAGCTCACTTGAGCCTTTGGCTCAGGTGAGCTAAGAATGAAAAAAAAAATAAAGCTATATTTCCCACATCACATATTGCTGGGGCATAAAAAAAAAATTCATTTTCTTGTTTTACTTTGCATCAAAAGTTTATGAATTTCAAAATTGTGCTTGCTTAGAAATTATAAAAGATATTGTTCTAACCTGGTTACAAGTGTTAGGTCTCAATGGAATCCTCTGAACCACTAGAATAAAGCCATCAGGTCTCTTTTCAAAAGTTACTGAAACTCCATAATAATAAAACAAACCCATGAAATAAAGTACCTGTCACAATCTCTTGGATTGTATTATCTTTGGTATTGCATGCCATGATTTTTCCATCGGAAGTTGTTGCCAGTAGAATGTGTTGCTCTTTGGGATGAAAGCGTAAACACATAATCTGCATTCCTCCATATCGAGATTTTCTGAGCTCAGAGACAAAGTCCCCAGTTTTGGCATTATACAACTGAAAGAAACTTGAAGAATCAGGATATCTATCTATCTATCTATCTATCTATCTATCTATCTATAAATATATATATATATATATATATATATATATATATATATATATATATATATATATATATATATATATATATATGTATATATGTATATGTATATATATATATGTATATATATGTATATATATATATATATATATATTCATGTATTTGAACAAGACTTCCAAAACATTTAAGAAGTACAGGCAAAATGAACATGCATTCTAAAATAATATAGCTGAAGCAATGTGTGTCCTCTACCTGTCCTAAAAGCTTTTGAACCAACAAAAGGTCAACTGTGACACAACTCAAACTAGATTTGTAACTAACCATAATTTAGTCGGACAAAAAAGTAAAAAATTGAAAAACTTCACTTTTTGCACCGTTCAGTGGCATAACTCTGCCACAAGTGAGTCCACCATGACCAAATTTAAACTTGAATTTTAACTTACTATATCTATAGGATATTTGTTAAATGTATGCCAATACTCGGGTATTTTCATGTTTGCTGTAGCATGTGTAACAACAAATATGGACACAAATTCATGGTGCTCTTGGAGATGTGCCTTGGGTTGAATTCAAGACACATCATTCAGGTAACAATTGTGACATACATCTTGTGAAGCATCTTAATTCTAGGATGAAAGGCATTGACTTATAGCCCTGAAGTTCTCTAAAAGAATCCTCCTTGAATCATGTGCATGTTGTGTACCCAAGTAGCATTAATATTAAAAGACATCAAGTTACAGTTCCAAAATACTTTTTAAAGAGAAGAGTCCTGTTAACTTAACCTTGGAACTTCTTATTTTTAAAACAATGGGGATCCACCTTGGGTCATCAGCATCCTATATGCCAGATGTCCAGACCCTGGAATGAAAATCCATTTAGTTAAAATCTGGAAATGCTTTTAAAAGAACTTGGTCCTGTGACCTTGACTTTTGATCCTAAAACTTGAGGATCCTCTATATGTCATAAGCATCCTATGTGTAAAGTATCATAACTCTAGATGGAAAGCCATCAAGTAACAGTCTGAAAATATTTTTGAAATAGTTAAAAATTTCTGAGACCTCTGAAACCCTGATAGGGGATGCTCCCCTGGTCATGGGCATTCTATGTGTAAAACGGCCATCAAGTTACAGTCTAGAAACACTGTCTATGGACAGGCAGCCTGTGAATCTGTAGAACCCCCTACAACTTTATTTGGAGGGGTATAATGACAAACGATTAGACAAAGAGAAAACTGAATGTTAAGTTAGAAGACTGAAAATATTACACATCTTTTGTTATTGATTACCTGTCAAAGGGTGATTTCATATAAAAGTGCAATGGCACATGAGAAGGAAAGCCATACTGATATTTGAATAAATTATGTAAAGAATAAACATAATCACAAACCGGATACAAGCACATTTCACATACCCTAATAGCACCATTTCCATATCCTACAGCCAGAATCTCGCCATCATAGGAGTACTGGAGTGAATACACAGCATCTAGAGCTGGATCATAGTGTATCTCCTTAATGATCTCCACTTTAGTGAACTTATCTGGCCAGTCTTTACCTTTTCAAAACGATGTTCACACAAAGTATAATTACTATGAATCTTAGAAAGATATATTTATACACATTTATTATTCTAATCCAGTAACAAATGTAAGGATTTAATTTTTTTTTAAATATGGTGCCTACAGAGTATTTTTGGGGGTATTTATGGAATCCTAAACAAAACAATCAATGACATTCAAATACCCCAATGCATTTTATCAAATGTGTGTGTGTCATTTAAGTTTTGTGTGCGACTCTCCTCTAAGCCTTCCAGAAAAGAACGTAACGTGGAATCTTTGTATTCTTTGATTCTTATTTTAAGTCACACAAAAATTACTGCACTTATATGGTGACAACATCTGCTTGATGTAATACACAAAATAATCCAGACCCATCTGCAAGTTAAGAGTCATCTTCGTGTCACATCTACCGTAACATGGGATCTCAGTTTCTATTGTCTCAACAGAAAGACGGGACACCAACGAACCACCGACGGATCCGCACTCGGGACCTCTCGGTCATGAGCCAGCATCTTCTAGTGATTGACTTATGGAGGTACGCCGGCTCTAATGTGGAATGAACTATAATACATTTCATAATTATGTTGGGTTGTTGCAAACTGAATTCAAATCACATATATGTTAGTAATTAATTTTTGTCATGTATTGATGTCATATTTGTCTTTTGCTTTCGTCAATGTATAAATTTACAAATGTTAAAAAGAAAACCAGGAAAGTGATAGATGCTCCCTGAACTGAAGTTGGTTGTGTCTTAAGTAAGAAATATCGGAGGATAGGAAATGTCACCATTGTAACTCTATTCATAGATTTGATCAAATTCTAATGAAAGGTCTCGGAAACGTCGGATAGATACGAAAAAAAAATCCAAACAAAGGAAGCCACTAAATACTCCGAATTTAAATATGAAGCAGAATATACGGTGGTGAAATTTTGCCAATATATAGGGTTTGTTTTAGTAATTTAAGTTTTAGTAGCTGAGCGATTTTGACCTTTCAGAAATTACCTGAATTACTCTTGTATAAAGCCAATATTCCAAGTGACAATTAACATTTGTATGAAGTATGATCATTGCCTAATGAAAATTCACAGAAATGAAAACTCTTTGGCAATTTAAGGACTATTTCCTGGATGACCTTGACCTTCCAAAATAATTTTGAGTGTCCTTCGTTCTAATCTATGATCAAATTTTGATGTACGGTTTAGGAGATACAGACAGACGAACGGATATACTCGACAGTCGCCATATGCTCCCCGGAAAACCAGGGAGCACAGGATATCAAAGTGCAGTCAGAATCATACAACCCTACACCAATGACCTTGGATAATCCTAGTATGTTTATACCTCCTCAAGATGTTTTGCTGTCTAAAAGAGAATTATTATTATGCCCTCTGTTCTGTTGTCTATACATGCAACGACAAATCATATATTATGTATTTGAGTCAAGTTAAATTTCAACAATTTTAAAACATTCGTAATCTCTTCAACACAGTGATTTTACTACCTGCTTTACTGCTTTACAAATATATAACTAGAACCAAGTATTTCTATATCTCTCACGTCTATCGATGTCGGTGTCCGACTTTGGATCACACAATTTACAATAGAATATACTCAAGGAAAATTGCTCAAATCACGCTTTTAGTATTTGATAAGACATTAAACTCCACGATCACGAAACGTATATTCACAAGTATACACAAATGAACATAAATTCATGATTGTGAAAATAAAAAGTGACAAATGAGCGAAGTCAACGGTTGACACGTAGAAAAAAAAGGGGCGTGAATAGTCGCTGTCGTGTTTGTCCGTCTGTTCGTATCTCCTACACAAATATGCTTTCCTGCTCAGAAAGCTCATTGGCACTGGGTTGCGTGTGAAAATCAGTAACGGCAGTCGAATGTGTTTTGCACGTTTAGTGATAACATCATTCGTACATGTAATGAAATATTAATAGGGACATTAAGCCATGAGACACTTAGCTCACCTAAGTCATACTTGCTTAATTTGAATGTTCAAGGGCAATTAATCTGTCAAAAATTACCGGAACAAATACATATTCGAACTTGACCTGCATTTTCCCTTGATACATCTATATACCCAATATCAATTTAATCCATTACACCTTCAAAGAGAAAATGAGCGGAAACTGTAATTTTTAGGAAATTTTCTGTGTTCAAGGACAATAACTCAAAATTAACGGACCACACCCATATTCGAACTTTACCTGCATTTTCCCTTGATCCATCTATATTCCCAATATCAACTTAAACTATCAAACATTCACAGAGAAAATGAGCGGAAACTGTCATTTTAAAGAAATGTTCAAGGGCAATAACTCTGTCAAAAATTAACAGACCATTCCCATATTCGAACTTGTCCTGCATTTTCCCTTGATACATCTATATTCCCAATATATATTTAAACTAACCTTCACAGAGCAAATGAGCGGAAACTGTCATTTTAAAGAAATCTTCTAGGTTCAAGGGCAATAACTCTGTCAAAAATTAACGGACCACACCCACTTTCGAACTTGACTTGCATCTTCCCTTGATACATCTGTATACCCAACATAAATTTAATATATCAAACCTTCAAAGAGAAAATGAGCGGAAACTGAATGATAACGGAATGACAGAATGATGGAATAAGGTAACACTATATGCCCCCGGCCATTTCTTGGCGGGGCATAAACATAATTTATCCCAACGCTAGTTAAAATTGGTCCAGTGGCTGTTAAGAAGAAAACATTTTAAAAGTTAAACATGAACTTTTCATTGTTTTACCAATTATCTCCTCTTTGAAATATACATCTTTCTTCAACTGTACAACAATTGAAAATTATTTTCTACTAAAATACCCTTTGTAGCCTAATCATTGCTTTAAATGGGTCAAAATAGGAAAAATATTTGAATCTGCTCTTGTTTGCTTATTGAATTTGTGATATTAGGATTAAGATAAATGTTTCCTAAATTATAGAACAAACAGGGGTTTTTTTATGACTAACTCATCTGCAGGGGAGAGAAAGGGAGGAAGAAAGGTTATATCACATTAAAATGGGGTGAGGCATTGATCCAAGAAACCTTTCTTATTGTATACAATAAAATATATTGTGATTCAACAATCAAGAAAATACCTGGAAAACAATTCTGTGGAATATTATTTAAATCCATGCCTGGGGCAAGAAGTTCTGGTCTGGTCGGGAATTACCCATCACATGCATTGTGACCTATACCTTGACCCAACCTTAGGTCCTGAGCAAACTGTGAAATATCATTTATATCCAAGCAAGAGGCAAATATATGGCTCAGACAAATATTCATCTATCGTTTGCACTGTGACCTTGACCTTGCAGATAAAAGTTATGGCCCAGACAAGAAATTGTCCATCATATGAATTGTGACCTTCACCCGTGATCCAACCTTGGATCCTAGGCAAAACATCTGTGAAGTATTATTCATATTAATGCATGGGGTAAAAATACAGCCGGACAAAGATTTATTCATCATATGCATTTGTGACCTTGACCTTGCATATATGGCTTTGGTTCAAGGTCATGATACACCCCTGGGTCCTGAGTAACAATTCTGTGAAATACTATTCAAATTCATGTAAGAAAAAACAGATGACATCTGACAAAGCTGTATGACACAAATCACCAAGGACCTGCACACAAAAAATGATAATAGTAGAATATACACGGAACGACATTACAAAAATATTCGATTGTGCTGCGGTTACGATACCGACTAAGGACGGTCAATTGAAGTAACAAACGTCACTCAATTGGTGTGGTTTACCGGTTTACGAGCGCCCACCTTCCCTCTCACCGCAAAAGCAGCACAATCAAAGGACACACATTTAAAAATTTATAAATAATCCTCCGTATAGAGAACAAGGATCAACAGGTTTCTCAAGGAGAGAGGTCATAAAAATTTATTCCACACGAAAAATTTATAAAATGATATGTCGCTATCAAAAATATGTAAGGCAAGATCAACATAAGTAACCCGTGCAAAAGATTATGGTCCGGACAAGAAATTAAAAATCATATGCAGTGTGACCATGAACTTACAGATATGACCTTGGTTCAAGTTTATCACAAAACCTTGGGTCCTAGGCAACAATTATGTGAAATATTATTCAAATCCATGTAAGAGGTAGAAAGTTACGGCCGAACAAACTATAGTGGACGGACGCCGAGTGGACAACCGTTACGGATGGACAACACCATCACATAATACACCCCGTCTGAGACGGGCGTATAAAAAACCAGAATGACTTGCATGACCTTTTAAGTGGAAAACATTACTATAGCTCTTGTTTTATGGACATTGTTCCCGTGTATTCCACCGTTATTTGATTTACGTCAATCATTGAAATCCATCTTCATAGCTTCTCGCGTCAAAAATCAATCCATGGGTTCTATGTTTTACCATGAATAATATTCATAACGCATATAATAATGGAATCACGCATTCTATAGATTCAATTAAACACGACTTTAATCAATAAAGTTTTGAAACAATAGAAATTTTAACATTAAAACTTAGTTTGTGTAATTGCTTTCTCAGCAGGATATACTGAGTTATTGATTGCTATAAAACGCTCAATCAATCAAATCACCAGCAAGAAAATAAAGCACCTTATCGTCCAGCATCAAAGTATCTTTGTGACCGAGATTCGATTTTTCTACGTGAAAGACTAGTTAGCTGGGACATTAAGTATGCTTTTTTATCCTTTTCAAGTCTCCAGGAATGAAATAAACCCTAAGTAGGTAGCATTCTACTAGTATCCAGGACAGCGGGTTATTAAGTTATGGCGGATGGCGTTTTGATTAAATGGAATTTAACAATGGAGGCGGTACTTAAAAAATTGACGCACAAGATATCATATTTTCCATAGCACATGTGCTCAATACAAAAGTGAATTTTTCAGTTTTATATGGTGTACTTCCTCATTTTAATCTAAAATACATTTATTCCTTGCATTCTAAATTAAAGCAGTTTCCAGAACAGACACTTTACCCTGTAAAAATTACATGTATGAACAAGTTCTTCACGTTCAAAACGCGCAAATTTCTGAAAATGAAAAAAAACCCCTCAGTTTTATTTAGTAATTTACTGGCTTCTTTCTTTCACGACAAAAAATTTATTATAATGAATTTATTTCTAGTCAAAGGGGTAGGAGAAATGGGAGGACAATTATGTTTGTGTCTGTCTCACTTTTCAACATACGTTGCACAAAACTCCTTTTTTATTATAAGACACAAAAATATTTTTCCGAATACATATAATTTCAGTTAGGTTGTGACCTAGACACCATCTTTGATCTTATTTAAAAACACCGTTGATCTGACTTGTTCAGCACGAATCCGCATGTTCAAAGTATTGAAATTTAAAACGCCTAATTCATAACCTTAAACAACTTTTTAACATAATAGAATTTTCCACCGAAGTTCACTCAAAGTTTAAGCTGGTAAAACATAACGAGATTAATAAACAAATTCTTCCTTCAGCAGACATATACAAACAACCATACCACAGTTTAAATGAAAATTCTTGACAAACGAATGGATACAAATTAAGAACAGATACATATACTGACATCTGATAAGAGTAGAAATTAAACTTCCGAATAAATCCTTGTCATGACACGAACAGATTCGTTAATATCCCTTACGATCGTTGAGACTTGGATTTAACTTTCTATGACGTTGTCAGAACGCTAAATACATTCCGGTACAGCATGCCATAAATCACCACTGTGAACGATCATTCGCACTCCATATGACGAGGCAAATGTTACGATAAATACTTTAAAAGAAATGATTATATCAGACGTCAAACAGCTATTGTGAAAATTTGACTGACCTTGCTCGATAACTTGGCCTGCCCGTATAGCGTCTTCTAATGTCCTGCGTGCCATTTCTTGTACCTCATGTATCTAAGGACCAATATCCTTTACGTCTTGATTCAGCGGTGATAAGTTTTCATTGACTATGTGATCGATGGTTTGGGTTCCTTCTACATGTCTTAACTAAATCCTCTTTCTTTACACCTGCGGTGATGTGTGAATTTCTGTAATGGATCTTATGAAGTCAATTATAACGGCTCTGAAAATTGTGCAATATAAAGTAATATTATGTATTATCAATAATAATACTAAATGAAAAGGGATCTGTCGACATATTGAAAATATCCACTGATTTGATCAGAATACATCATCTCTAAACGTAAATGTTATCTTACAATGAAAGCGTAGACTTAGGAAATATACTCAAGGTCAGCGTAAGAGAACGCCTGTACACCTACCTTGATTTATCTATACAACCTTTTACAAAATTCAGTTAATAAAAGTGTATGCATAGATCTCTATACACGTAAAAACAAAGCTCTCGGCTTTGTATACAATCAATAGATATAAGACCCCCATAGTTTTCAACATTACAGCTATCTGGCAAGTCTTAAACTAATATTTGAGGGTATACAATGAAAAGACTGAATTGCAGCCGAATGGCAACACCTATTTCATATCAAATATATGATGCAATCGGTATTGGCAGTTATAATCCAAGTACTCCTCCATACATTCATACAAACGTTATAATACTTCCAAAACTAATACATGTATCATACATGTACTTCCATACATACAGTATAACAAAATCAAGAAATAAAATGGTATCAAACTCTATCATGATCAAGTGCTCTGTTGAGAATATCGCACCATTCTTAACTTGCAGGAGATCGTGGAAGGTTCCATGCGCCGAGAATGTTTTGGAGCTGGGACACCACATAGAAAGTATTAGTACTGCAAAATTATGTATCCTTGTATGTTTTGGGCATTCGTAGTAGGTTTGGATGGCCAAACAATGGACGCGTACCCTTCGCTGTGATATTATACAGATTACATGCATTAAGGGTCGTTTGAGTAAGTTTCTTTATATTCAGCGGTATACGTTGTAGTCTACAATAACCGAAGTTAGAAAACGGTCATTCGAACGTTATTAATGACGGTGATATCGCAGGAACTCGACCAGTCTCGCTATTCAGGAATGAATATAACATTTTCTATGAACGGAGGTATACTCCGACCAAAAGAATGGAAAACTGCATCATTGATCCGGTTAGATGGGATAGGTAGAGGGGGGGGGGGACACTTAGGGATCAGTAGTCGGTAAAAGTATTACGTTGCTTTATACAATTATGTGTCCCTGATAAGCGTAAAAACAAACTGTTAACGTTCATGAGGGCCGTCACAGACACCTGTGAGGGCTGTGCATATTTTAAAGTCTTTATCCACACCTTTAGGTTGGTTTTGTAAATAAATATATTGAAATAAATATACGCAAGAACAAAGTTCAAATTAAGTAGATAAGACGTGTGAATCCATATATCAACAAATAGTAGAGTTTAATACGAACACGTTTATGAAGTGTTATGAGTGGTATGCACGAACCATTGTTTGATTTTGGAGTTCGCCAAATGTATTGAAATAATACAATAACACAAACAGCACACATACAGGATAGCGATAGATGACTAAAAGTCTAAGCGGAGTGCACGTAGCCTGGTCTCAATTCCTTTGTAAATAAAAGATTAATGATTGGAGCATACGTACTAGATTAAATTTTTTACTTTGATACTCGTATCTGAGTGGCACTAGGTTATTTCTAGACAGCACAGAACCTATAAAAGTAAAGTATCTTACCTTCGTTAAAGAACTTAATGTAGATGGAGGATTTTATAACATTAACTTATACACTCCAATATCTTGATTAATTGTCTACGGTACATGTCCACATGAAACTTGGATAAAATGTATAAATCACCTAAACAATATTTAAATGAACAACAAAATACCCACATTTACTACATGTAATGGCTTGTCCAACGATTTAAAATTCTAATGAACAATCGACAAACAGCTAGAAGTGTCTCAACAATACCAGAAGGTTTAAATACACTTCGTTATTTGAGATGCAAATGGCTTTGGCGTTTACCTTTAATTTGTACAAAAGTTCAAAGGACATTTAATTTATTCAAACAATATTTTTACCAGATGTTCCTTTATGAGTGCACGCATTAGTGCTAGTAATTCAAATATGGTGCAAACAGTTTATTTATAGTTTAGACGTACTGCTAACAGTAATGAAATTTGAACAAAAGTTTTTTAAGAGGAATACCTTTTAATTCGGGAGGGATGCTGGCAAATTTGGTCGAGTCGGATTATTTATTTTCAGATTTCAGAATGATGGAATATTTATTTCCTTGATATCCTGGGTTAAATTATTTATTTTCTTGACTTCTTTTTGTCGTCAATTAATACTTGTTAGAACTGCAGTTTAAATATATATCATTAACAAACCACATGCTAATAAAAATTAAACTCGACAAATTATATGCAAATGCTACTCTAACCACATAGGTCTTAATACAGACAGTCAGATAAACAAACAGACAGACGGACAGTCTGATTCCTATATACCCCCAAACTTTGTATGCGGGGGATATAATTATGCTCCATGAAGGGAGAGCCTATAGTCGGCACTTCGTCCATCCGTCCGTCATAATTTTGTCCGGAGCATAACACAAAATCTATACGATGTATCATCATGAAACTTCATAAGCACACAGATCTCAATGAGAAGTGCTGTGCATAAAACATAATTCTTTTTGGTATAGGTTAGGAGTTATTGCCCTTTGTTACTTTTTATACTTAAATTTTGTCTGGAGCATAACACAAAATCTATAAGAGGTATCAACATGAAACTTCGTAAGTAAATAGATCTCAATTGAGAAATGCAATGCTCAAGAATCATAAGTCTCTTTTGCATAATTTTGGAGTTATTGCCCTTTGTCACTTTTCATACTTAAATTTCGTCCAGAGTATAACACAAAAACTATGAGAAGTATATCAACATGAAACTTCATAGGGCCAAACAAAAATGTTTTGTATGTTTCCTGTAACATGCTGAAAAAATTAGGGTTAGTAGGTCGGTATTCTTTTTAGCTCACCTGAGCCGAAGGCTCAAGTGAGCTTTAGTTATAGTGCGTCGTCCGTCCGTCCGTCGTTAAGTTTTTCACATTTTCGACTTCTTCTCTGGAACTGTAATACAGATTTGGATCAAACTTTGTATATATGATGTAATCAAGGTTTCCTACTAAAATTGTGTTCGGGATCCAGATTCCCCCATGGGTGGATCAAGGGCGGGGCCAAAAGTGTCCAAAACGGTACCCTTCTTCAAAAATTTATCTCCCCCAGAACCAGTGCATAATTGGGGAAACTAATTGCATTTCAACAATTTATAAAGATGGGTTATCAAAAATTGTGTTCGGGGTTAAGATCCGTCAAATAGAAATTTACGAGTTTTTGACGTGTTTCTGGACTTAATGTTTTCAATGTAATTTCTTACTATGTTGACATTGGATGTTTTAATTTGGTATCATTTAATGATATTTATGATTCCTAATCTGGCATGTAAAGAATTTTATCAAAGTTTTTTATTTGGGTTGTTTTATGGAGATTTTAACAGTGCAAAATTACATGATGTTGAACATGGCCTAGAGAATTCTTCATTTGTCATCGATCATGAACTTTATTTTAGCACACTAAGACAAAATTTGGTATTGTTTAATGATATTCATGATTCCTAATCTGGCATGTAAAAATTCTGTCAATGTTTTTTAGCTCACCTGAGCCAAAGGCTCAAGTGAGCTATAGTCATAGCATGCCATCCGTTGTAAACTTTTCACATTTTCGACTTCTTCTTAAGAACCAAAGAACAGATTTCTGTGAAACTTGATAGGAATAAAGTACTCAAGGTCCCATACAAGTGTTGTTGTTTTTTTTCCCGGTCCATCAACAGGTGGCGCCACAACAGGCAAAAGTATGTCACAGAGGGTATCCTCGTTTGACAAACTTCTTCTTCAGACCGGGTGCATACAGAGGCAAACGGAATGCATAGGAATGATCTAGATGGTATCAGGTAAGGAATATTATTGTGAAAGAATTCTGTCAATTTTTGGATTTTTTTATGAATTTATTAAGATTACCAAAAAAAAAAAAAAGGGGGGGGGGGTGTTTGGTTTGGCCATTTTTCGCATTTTCAACTTTTTCTGCAAAACTATTGAAAGGATTTGAATAAATCTTGGTAGAAATATATCACTTATGGTCCCCTTCAAATTCTGTTGTTTTCATCCAGACCTCTCTACAGGTAGTGCCACCACAGTCAAAAGTATGTCACAAAATCAAAATAGAGTACCCTCCTTTGACAATCTTCTTCATACTGGTTGTATACAGAGACAAACAGAATGCATAGAAATGATCTAGAAGGATAAGTGAAGAAGTATTGTCATTTTGGTTCCCTTCCAAAATCAAATTTTAGAAGTTTTTTCAACATTTTTTTGGACTTTGTGATTTCCATGCAGAAAAGTGTCATATTTCCTTGGTAATTGATGATAATGATTCCTAATGGACTATTTTGATCTTAATTATGGTAAGGAATGCTATTTTGAAAGAATTTTGTCAATATCTCAATTTTTTCATTTTTTATGAATTTTTAAAGACTTCCAAATGAGGGTGTATATCATCCAAATTGGTCAACAGATGGTGCCACCATGTCTAAAAAATAGGTCTCACAATGGTACATATACCACTTGGTAATTAAAATATGGAGAGTAGCGGTTCAAATTCAGCAGTGGTAAAAATTTTTTTTTTTCATTTCTTTATACATCTAAAAAAGTTTTTAGATGTTTCACAACACTCAACATATGAAATTAGACCATTTTAAGTTGGATCTGGATAATATTTGAAACAATGGTTGTTCATGGCCCAGACTTGAAATCAGCCAACAAAAGGCCCCACCTAAAGAAAATGACTAACTTGTTGCCCTGAATCACATCTTGCAGAGACAAAGCAAATGCCTAACATCTAAATCACCTGAATGGATGTGCATAAGGTGTTGTTGTTTTTTTATTCTGGTCTGAAATAAATTTGACATATTTTCAACATATGTGTTGATTAAGTCACAGTTATGCCAAAATAAAAGACTTCTTCCTTCCTGTATGACTAATCATCTAAGTACTGCGGTGAGCGATATAGGCCCACTTGGGCCTCTTGTTTTTTGATGTTGTTTTTTTTTTTTTTTTTTATATTTTCATTACTACTGAATCAATGTTTGATAGCAAGTAGAATGCATTTCGACCACTCACAACACAAGTGACAATTACTTCATATTTGCCCAAACAAATATCCCCTGGACATCAAAAACTACATAATAAGGCAAATATTCAATGCTGGAATAATTTTCTACTCAGAGTGCATTAAAAAAGTTTAGGGTGCTGCCAAAAATTAAGGGCTGACGGGTTACAGGAAACATTCATATTTTTTCTGTTGGCCTAGGCAGATAGATCTTGATCAGAAGCGCAGTGTACAAGAACCATAACCCTCTTTTGCATAATTTAGTAGTTATCGCCGTTTGTTATTTTTCATATAAAAGTTTTGTCCAGAGCACTTCACAAAAACTATAACAGGTATGAACATGAAACTCCGTAAGTACATAGACATTGATCAAAAGAAGTGTAGTGTATAAGAACCATGACTCTCTTTTGCATAATTTAGGAGTTATTGCTCTTTGTTACTTTTCATACTTTATTTTTGCTAGAAGCATAATTATATATGGAGATATAAATATATGAAAAAAAAAAAAAACCTTTTGTAATTATTGTTTATTCAGGGAGCATCGATCAGTTCTACTGACTCTCTTGTATTGCATTTGAAATATGATATATCTTTGCATAACTGAAGGAATGGTATATAGCCATAAGATCACATTTGAAATATATTCCATTTGCATTTTAATGCATTGACAATGTAGTATTGAGATAGTCTGGAACTGATTTTAGTGTCTTTGTTCATGTTATTTTATCTAACAAAAACTTAAGCAATTCTGGGAACAGATTTTTAAAAAGAAATGTCTGCTTGCTAACATTTGGAACCACAGCATATAAAATTCCCCTTTTGCTGACTAAATTGGGAAGAAGAATGGTATATTGCCCTTCCATCCAGAGAAATGTGCTGTCCTCAAAGTGAAAATTATGCTGCAGAACCACAAACTATATTCTAATTAGTCAGCTCAAGCAAGTACCTAGGGGCTGCGATCAAAAATAACTTGAAGAGGAATAGACATATCAATGCCATCACAGCAAAAGCTTACACAAAATCTCAGAGGGTGTAGAACATCAGCACGTGCCTATGAAGCCACTGTAGTCCAATGCTGGAGTATGCTGCCTCTATATGGGCTTATATGGGACCCTCATACTACTGGACAGATCAACCACATAAAGTTTAGCATAAAGAAGCATGATTCACTACAAGATTTCTACTGCAACAATGAAGCAGGCAGGGTTACCAATATCATCAACTCACTAGGATGGGAATCATTAGACAAGAGACAAGAAAAGTAAAGTTTCGCCTTCTGTTGCTATTCAAAATCCATCACAACCTAATGGCCATTCCAGCTGAGCAATACTTCATCAAATCAGACATCAGGACAAGGGGTACCTTCTGTATTCCAACAAGAAGGGATCCATGCGTACAGGTTCTCCTTTCCACATACTATCCGGGTTTGGAACAAACTACCATCAGTAATGACATCAGCCTGTTCCTTCGAGGACTACCAGACAGCAATGGGCAGTGTGCATTTCATCACAGAGTGAGGAGCAAGGATTTTAACTTTCAATATTAGCCCGGTCAGGTAAAACTTGCACTATTATTTCATTTAAATATGAATTTTTACCGGAGGCATATGTCCTGTTTTAGCCGAAGAAAGTTTCCCACACACTATATCTTTTATCTTGACTGCTACATGAAGTATAATGCTCAACTTATGAATAACTTCATAACAGAAGAAAAAGAAGATTTATGAAATTGAGGGAAGCTGACCTTTCCATTCAGTTGTGTTTGCTTTGACTATCAGGGATCAGTGATACTACAAAATTAAAAATAAAAACATTGCAGAACTTTAATAATCTGGACCCCTAACAATTCTGACCTGATTGAGTGAGTAAAAGATTTGGGCACTTCAAGAAGATAACAAAACAATGGGCTACCTGTACAATTCTCTATGAATAGAAACAAGAAACCCGACTACTACCCGGTTTGAGTTTAAAAAATGGCCTCTTATTGCCCCATGTCTTGTTGCTATTTTTAAAAACAGTTGCTATTGATCTCTAACAACTGACAACAAAAGCAACGCCTAGCGTGGCATAATATGCCCGTCGCTTTATTCTGACGGGATCATTTTGCATGAGTTTCAAGAAAAACATGACGTTTACTATAGTTAATTGCCTTTGATAGCATTTTATCATAGGATTAAGTCCAAGGGCAATAACTTGTTTCATGTTAAATTTCATAATGTTTTTACAAAAATTAGATTTTTAATGAATTTTCAAAAAAAATCTTGAAATTTATAAGTCCAAGGGCCATAAATCCATCAAAAGTAATCAATCGTAACAAAACCCTAACTGGTACTGACGCCGCTTGATATAAAGCGATATACCAAATTTCAATTCAATAACTTGAAAGACGGCAAAAAAAGTCAGGAAAACATGACCTTGGACAGATGGTCAAACCCCCCCCCCCCTAAAATTATAAATTTCTCAAAAATAAAGAAAAAGATATTAAAACCCGTAATATATGTAATAGTTGGTACATTTTGCTTGTTTCATGATAAATTTCATAATGATTGGACAAAAAATAGATTTTTAATGAATTTCAGAAAAAAATCTTGAAATTTATAAGTCCAAGGGCCATAAATCCGTCAAAAGTAGGTCAATCATAACAAAACTCGAACTGGTACTGACGCCACTTGAAATAAAGTTATATACCAAATTTCAACTCAATATCTTGAAAGACGGCAAAAAAAAAAGTCTGGAAAACATGACCAGGACGGACGGGCGGACGCATGGACAGATGGACGGACAGCGCCATAACATAATATGTCCCGTCTAATGACGGGCGTATAAAAACTGCAGGTAAGTGTAGAAGATTATGAGGTAACCACTTCTTGATGGAATTTTCTCTCTGAAATGTTGAATATAAATGAAACTATTGATAAAAAAAAAAAACTGTAATTTTTCCTCTTCAGAGCATAAATGCCTCACAGGGCAGTATTTATTTTTAAAAGTTAAGATCCATGTGCCTCATTCAATAATGAAATAGGCTGGTGGCATGCTGCCCATAGATCTTTTCCCTTAAACCTGTAACATTGGACAGCAAAATCATTAGCGTTCCTTCCAAATCAATCAGGATGATGTCAAATTACATTAAGATGCAATAAATTTGGAGGGAAAGTTGATCAATTTGCCATCCAATGTCACAGCTCCACAGATAACTGAAAAAGATCTACTGACATTTCTGTATGGTACTCAGGCAGTAATCCTCTAGGTGTCAAGGCAAGGAACAGGCTGATGTCATTGGCATTGCAGAGAAATGCAAAATTTAGATGAGAACTGGTCCAGTACTGTATCGTTACAAGTTACATGAAATATTGCAGCAATTATATAGATATACAAGTAATTGCTGCAATATTTTATGTAACTTGTATTGACTACATAAAGTAAGACAGTATTGTTCATGGTTGCTTACAGTGCACTCAATACTGACAATACCCTGGTTACAATATTCAATACACAATACTCAATGCAATAGGGCCTACAGTCTACAGAGTACCGAGAGTAGTCTCAGAGTACAGACTACAGTGCAGAAATGTCATTATAGCGAAAAAGAAGAAAAAACATTAAAAAGTGGATAAACAATTTAACATTCACAACAGGAAATATTCAGAAGGAAAGTTTAATTTGTCTTACAAACTTACTATCAAACAGAAATGTACAAATACACAGCGTGTGTTGCTGCAGACGCCAAAATCAAATCCAAGAAGTATAACTCGTTTACAGTACCTATTGTAGTAGAGAAAACCAAGAACGTGTCCCCCGTTGAAAGAGTGGATGTTACGAAAATGTTATTTAAGTGCAATGATATTTCGGTTCATTGTTACAAAAATTGCATTATGTTAGTGTGAAAATACTGCAGCAATTTGTGTATTAAAGTACAGTTTGAAGTTTAAAAGCTAAATATACAAGTACATGTACTCCGAAATATTTCTGATCACAAAATTCCTGAAAATGACCTTCTGAAAAACGTGAGAAGGTAATAAAGAAGTCTTTCCGAAATAACATATAATCATAGAAAAGACTAAATGAGCTAGCAGGGAATATGACAGGAAAGAAAGAAGTTCGGATTCTCTTGGTTGGAGATCGTAAGTAAATTTATAATTAAATTAGTCAGAGGAAATTCGCCAAACCTCAACTTTCTTAGTAATTTTTTCGATGTAAAATGTGAGGGAAAGCAAGATTAAAAAGGATTATTCTTTTCGCAATTTAATAAATTTTAACTTGTAACAAGTACTGATGTAGTCTAAGGTTCTTAGACCAAAAATATAACTTTTTCCTTTAACTGCGGAGCTGTAACATTGGATGGCAAATCATCAACATACCCTCCAAATCGATCAGAATAATGTCAAAGTATATTATGACGTAATAAAATTGAAGGGATCGTTAATCAATTTGCCGTCCAATGAAACAGCACTGCAGTTAAATGAAAAGGTCTACATGTATAGCCTGTAGTTGCACAATATACATCCTCATACATTATACATGTAATAGACCCTTTCAACGTTACTGCAGGACTAACATTTTAGTTGGCAAATGATAACATTTCCTAGAAAAGTTTTGACGTCATAAGAAAAAACTGGTTGTTTCTGACGTCATACTGCGAGAACAGTTATCATTGTGGCAACCAAAATGCTACATGTAGCCCCGCAGTAACGTCGAAAGGGTCTATGTATTTCATGTTCTCGTTATTGTAAATAACAATTTACTTTCCAAATTTTTATATTCTTACTTTTTTTAAGGGATTGAGATGGTATTGTACCCATACAAAGGGGTTAACAGAGAATCTCTGACTATGGACAGTTCTTTGTTTTATATAGTCGTAAATGCATAACAGTCTCTTTTAAGTAATCAGTTTCAGAATTTTGATTTCAAAATCAAACTGTGGTTAAAGGGTACATCTTAACAACAAACTGAATACATTTTACAATAGAAGTTTACCTTTCAAGTTACCATAAATTTAGAAGTTTATAGTCCTACTCCTTGGATTGATGATTTTACCAATGAATTGATTTTACTGCTGATACCATACCAAAAAGTCATAAAATAGATGTTTATCCCATTGTACAATATGATATTATAAGGAGCCCAATGCCAGGCATGCTACTGTAAGTGGGATTTTATAGGGTTGTGACAATAGTGAATACAGAAGCTAGAATGACAGAAATTTCTACAACAAAATATCATATGTCTGGCATAAAAAATAAAAATTAATTACTGTAAATTGCTTTATTTTTCGTCAGTACCAATTTTCGTCAAATTGTAAAAAAAGGCAATTTCGTCAGTACGTAAATTCGTCATTTGAAGACCCTGAAAACGTAAATTTGTCAATGGAAACTCTTCTTTATAATGTATTTTTGACACTACAAATGTTGACAGAATCTATGACTGTTTGGCTATGATTGCTCATAATTAGATAATCAAACAAAACGCTTGCTATATTACTAGTACAGGTAGGATATATAATTACCTTGTGGCTTTTACATCAAGCGTGATTAATTGTCGTGGACAGCAATTATCTCATTATAAACACACTGTTCATGTACTAGTATTCGACTGGTATTCAGTCAGTGCTTTGTGTTACCTACGGTAGTACCATAATGTTGCGTTGGCTTAAAACCGGGAAATTCAATTGCACCCTCCGTCCAGGAGACAATGTCAAGCAAATCGTCATTTATAGCGTCTGGATTTGCCAAAGCCGGAATTTAAATTGACAGAGTTTTAGAATTTATTTGTTTTAGTAAACTGGCGATCTTTTATAATGTACGTTCATGCTTTTCAAACGAGAAACCTTTTAATCTTTTGAAGCAGGGATTTAAATTGACACTGTTTTAGATTTTATCTGTTTTAGTGAACTGACTATCTTTTATAACGTACATTCATGTTCCTTAAACGAGTAACCTTTTAATCTTTGTCACTTTCTTTACTGTATTTCAATGTGATGCAATAAACGATGCAATAAAGATCCATCATGTCACTGAGCCTGTATGATAATAAGCCCCAGAACCACCTTTACTTGGTCAACGGTATTTATATTCGTCAGTACGTAAATTCGTCATTGAGGGCACTGACGAAAATGGCGAAAATTGGTACATGACGAATAATAACCAATTTACAGTATTAAATGTGAAGAAAAGTATATTGTGCAGGTACAACTTGTACATATTGGCTAGTTACATACTATGTTCATTTATTCATAATGTGAAGAAATCCCAGCCCATAGGAGGTAGGAAGACAGACAGGTCTAGACTTTTATCAATTTTATTAATTTGAAGTTGCACTTGTAAATCTTATATTTGAAGTCCTTATGGCTTATCAGATTTATGTCATTGCAACCCTATCCACATTATCTAACATGTCAAGGTGTTTTTTAATTTTTTCACAAAACAATAGGCCTTATCAACATGTACGTGTAAAATTAGGAATTACACAAAACAAGTTGTGATTTTATGGAAAGATGCACACTTGTAAAATTAACAACTGAATTCACACTGTTTTGATTATTTTTTTCTATCATCAGAACTTTCAGTATAGTATTTTACTCTACATGAATGATGCACATTTACATTTACATGTGATGTACATATACAGTATATTTAGCAATGAAATTACATTCTGTTGAATTATATTTATATTATAGGTATTTGTACTAAGAAGTTTGTGTTACATGCAATATCAAATGTATAATGTTAAGTTTGTAATTACAACACATTCTTCAGCATTGACAGGTTCTACTCTCTCTTTGTATAAGGAGTGGTGCAGTAAAGTTGACCTCTACATGTATATGACTGCAAAGTCCACAGTGCCTTGATACATTGTAATTATCTGCTTCATACACATGTAGACATCTAACATATTCCTCTACATGTATATGACTGCAAAGTCCACAGTGCCTTGAATCATTGTATAGATCTGCTTCATACACATGTAGACATCTAACATATTCCTCTACATGTATATGACTGCAAAGTCCACAGTGCCTTGAATCATTGTATAGATCTGCTTCATACACATGTAGACATTTAACATATTCCTCTACATGTATATGACTGCAAAGTCCACAGTGCCTTGAATCATTGTATAGATCTGCTTATACACATGTAGACATCTAACATATTCCTCTACATGTATATGACTGCAAAGTCCACTGTGCCCTTGATACATTGTATCTGCTTCATACACATGTAGACATCTAACATATTCCTCTCGAAAAAATAACAAAAATGATATGAAAATTCCTTTTGTTATCCATGATGTTCTTTTTATATGATAATCAGACTTACAAGTTACATTTTTTATGTTAAGGGATATTTTTTCATACGCATAGCACAGTATGATTGATAACATATACATTTTCAGCTGGTGTAGGTAAAACATCATTGATCCTTACTTTAGTTGGGGAAGAATTTCCAGATGAAGTAAGTATTATTGTTGGAAGATTTATTACAAATACAGCTTAATATTGTTTATATATTATATTTAAGAACTAATTTGAATTTTTATTAGATCTGTTGAACTGAAAATTTTAGTGACCCAGTGCAATTATCTTACCTATCCCCTTTCATTGTCTCTTATGCATCGTTTGTAAAAAATTTACATTTTCAACTTCTCAAAATAAAACATAGAATTTTGACCAAACTTGATAGAAATGAAGTACTCATGGTCCTCTACATGCGCAGTTGTTATTCTATCAGATCTTTCAGGATGGAACCAGGGTGGGGTCAAGGGATCAAAGGGGTAAGTTGGTCCAGTGGTATCGTACTGGACTTCATGTTTGAGGACCAGGTTCAATTACCACTGAAGAACCAATACATCAAGCAGGTGCTGACACCATGTACAGTACAGTCCAGGTGGAACTTTGAATGCCCTCTGTCCACAGTGGGCAGTCCACCTGAAATTACAGTGGGCGGTAGGAGTGGACATTTACTTGAGCTATCAAGCTGTCCACTTACCTGTATGTTAATTCTAACTGGCTCTTACAAGAATGTCCACTCTGTACAGTGGACATTTTTAATGCCCACTCTAAAAATGCCCACTGTGACCAGTGGGCAAATTAAGTTCCACCCGGACTGTACTGTAAGTGTAATAATCTTAAAATGGCATAAAACAATGAGAAAACAAAAGAGTGAAAATTAAAAGATCAAATACTCATGTATCTGTCATTAAGAAACTTCAACAAAGTGGCCTCATGAATGAAAAACTCAATGGTTCTGAGTAATCTACAGTGTAGTGGGGTGTGTGAAGAATGTATTATTATATTTTATTCCATTACAAAATGAAATTTTGACTTTTTTTGTCAAATTAGTTATTTATTTTTATTTTTCATTTTTTTGTGGTGATGTTTTAGTCACACTTAATTTATTATTTCATGGTACAGTGACTACATATGTACATGTACTATTAATTGAAAAATGTACTTTATATCTACACAGAGATGCTGAAATCTTGAGAAAGATGCAGGTCATTCGGACTGGCATCCTCATCATTTTTTCAGGTCTGAATGGAAGTTTGCCAGTCCGAAGACTGTGAGAAATTTGGGAATTTACAATTTCACAATGTGTGTTAAATTAAATAAATAATTTGTTTACTTTCAACTATTCTAATTCATTAAAGTGTACGTATTTGATTTTATTTATGTTCCATTTCAATTTCATAGATAATTTCATTCAACAAACTCTCATTCTCCATTTCATCTTGCTCACGATTGCTAGTAAATTCGGTACCTGGTAATTTTGGCACCTACTGGTAATTTCAGTACCTAGATTTGGTAAATTCGGTACCTGGGGTTGGTATTTTAGATACCTACTAATTCATTTTGTTTCTGAGTAATTCATGACTATTTATGTATACAAAAAGGATATACAACGATGAAAAATAATCATTATGTCTATGTACACGTTTATATAGATAACAAACAACAATGTTAGATTGCAGACTTTATATTATTAAACAATAACAAACTCGAAGGTGAGATATAAATGCATTTAATATATATGATCTCTTGGAATATGACCTGCAAAAGAAAAATAAAAATATATAATGAATCATAAAGAAGATATAGCTAGTGTAGTTACGATCAATAAGATAAATAAAAATGTATAAGTAGTTCAAATTTCTTTAAAATATTAGTAAATAAATAACTTTTGAATTAGGTACTGAATTTACCAAAATTGTGGTGCCGAATTCACCAAGTACTGAAAATACCAAGTACCATATTTACCATTTTTATAAGTACCAAATTTACCAGGTACCAAATTTACCCGGACCTGCAGATTTCAGCATCTCTGTCTACAAATACAAGTATAAAGCTTTATTCATTTTAGTTATGGAAGATCAATCCGTTGGGGCTAGGACTGTCAAACTTGGTAAACTTACTCCTAATGCCAAGACAAAGACACCTAGTATTTTTTAAGGTCAAAGGTCAAGGTGGTAGTACTACTTGGTAGGAAAACCCTTGTAGACAGGATACATCCCAACCCATTGGGTCTAAGACTGTCAAGCTTGGTACACTTACTCCTCATGCCAGGACTTGATACATTTACTCCTCATGCCGAGACGAAGACACTTTTTGTTTTTCAAGGTCAAAGGTGAAGCTTAAAGTACTACTTAGTTAGAAAACCTTGTAGGCAGGATACAGAATGAACTATTGGGGATGGAACAATTTAACAATTTAAAGACGGAATGTTTCCATAGTTTCAAAATCCTCCTCTTCAAACTAAGCAATGGGCGTATTATGCCAGATTAGGCTTTGCTCTTGTTATGTACCTCAAAAAGACTGAGATTACTAACGTACAGTACTTATATGACCATTAAGCCCTTTAGCTCTCTTGTTTTATTGTGTAATGGTCAAGAAAGTTTTGTATTTCCACATTCATGACTGATAAATAAGGTAAATCAACTTTATAAGTAGAAAATTATTTTCACATATTAATGTACAATGTATGTCTATATTAAGGTATAGAAATCATGTTACACTTATTGATATGTTTTGTCCATCTAGTGGACCACATTGTACAATTAAATGTGATTTACTTTCGAAATACCATACATTTAGAACTAGGCTATTTCAATGACATTCTTATAATGACAAAATAAATAAGAAAAAAAGACTTTGTTATGAAATGCTTCATTTTATTATGATGAAATGATTAACCTGTGTTGTATTTACCGTAAGCCTTCCAAGGTCATTGTGACCTCTCGTTATATATCAGTTCTTATTGTACATGTAGTTTAATTAAGACAGTCTTTTACAATGATTCTTTAAGGTGCCCGCTAAAGCAGAAGAAATCACAATACCAGCAGATGTCACCCCAGAACATGTTCCTACACACATAGTAGACTACAGTTGTATGTATATATGTATATACTTCTTGTTACTATATTTAGTTCACTTTCAAATGTAATAGAAATATTTACATATACCAGGTAATAATAAGAGAAAGATGCTGTATTCTGGTAGTATAAGTACTTACAAGATGGAAGATTAGTTTGGATTTAATCTTGATATGAAATTTTCAGTTTTATGTTTAGAAGATGATATGAGTATAAGTGTTAATTAGTGGAAAGTAAATGTGATATTGTAATCTTTCTGTGTTCAAGCTGATTTCAGGAAACACTGCGAAAAGAAAATGATAAAAAAAAGTCCCCTGAGGGTCAAATACATTTAATAGTAGTAGGAGATTGACAAATACTCTTGGTTTTACTTGATCTCTGTAACGTTTAATGCTTTAGTACGATTTCATTTATGTTACAGCGCAGGAACAAGATGAAGAAGTTTTACAGGAAGAGGTTTTGAAGGTAATCTTACATTTTTTTTCCAGTCTGTACATTTAGAGAAAAAATATAATGTAAATGTACACTTAATTAAATATATCTCCTATTATTTAGGAGTAGTTTGAAATCTATGGTATTGTCAGATTGAAATTTGAAGTATTGAAACATATTTTATTGTGTCATATTTAAGTGTGGTACTTGAATCAACATTTTGGTTTTAAATTGTTTCAGAATTATGATTATTTCAGATTCAGTAAAATGCAAAATCTTAATTCTTGTTCAAGATGAAATATACATATTGATTTTGTATACAATGTATTATAACCATTTGCTATGTAAGATGATAGAGGGATTAGACATTGATTTATGCAGTATAACACCTGCTCTTTGCATGACTTATAGCAGATATAACACTTGCTAGCAGATATAACACCTGCTTCACTGACAGATCTGTATGTCTTTTAGAGCTTCATTAGTAGTGTTTTATAATGCTTATTGCTAGATCTCTCTGTAGTGTTGTATTAATGCACTTTGCTAAGTCTGACTGTAGCATTGTACCAATGCACTTTGCTTGATCTTACTGAAGCTTTGTACTAATGCATTTGCTAGACCTAACTGTAGCTTGGTACTAGTGAACTTTGCTAGATCCCACTGTAGCATTGTACTAATGCACTTTGCTATATTTCTAGCATTGTACTTTGCTAGATCTCACTGTAACTTGGTACTAATGAACTTTGCTAGATCCCACTGTAGCATTGTACTGATGAACTTTGCTAGATCTTACTGTAGCTTATACTATTGCACTTTGCTATATCTCTAGCATAGTACTAATACCTTTGCTAGATCTCACTGTAGCTTGGTACTAATGCACTTTGCTAGATCCCAGTGTAACATTGTACTAATGCCTTTGCTAGATTTTAATGTAGCTTAATATTAATGCACTTTGCTATATCTCCACTGTCCGCGCCACTCACTTTGTAAACCGGCAAATCTGGATTTTCACTTATTTATCTTTAAAATAGTTTTACAAAATTAATATCAATCAACAGATCTTGTTTAGTCGTAACTTTTGGTGTATGTTATATGTTTCTACGAAAAACCATTCGTATTTTATAGGGAAAAAATCATTTTGGATAGGGCGTTTTCTATGTTAATTTTGACGTGACGTTGCCGATGTTTAACATTGAGTCTGTGGGAAACTTGGCGACATCACGTTTAAATTTAACATGAAAATCACCCTATCTAAAATTGTTTTTTTTCTATAAAATATGAACGCTTCGTCATACAAACATATAGCATACACCAAAAGTTACGACTAAACAAGATCTATCGAATGGTTTTGCCGTTTTGAAATTATTCTGAAGACGAATAACTGAAAATCCAGAATTTCCCGTTTCCAGAGTGAGTGGCGCAGACAGTAGCATTGTACTAATGCCTTTGCTAGATCTCACTATAGCATGGTATTAATTCACTTTGCTAGATCTTACTATAGCATTGTACTAATACCTTGCTAGATTTTACTGTACATGTAGCTTTTTTCTAATGTACTTTGCTAGATCTTACTGTAGCTTTGTACATCTGTCTTGTCTATGTTCAGTGTATGGTTGAGGCAATTGGAAGTGGTTTTAGTGTAGTGCTCTAGGCCAGTAGTTTTCTCATGGTACTGTTGTGTCCTCCATTACCATTCACTTGCTGCTACAATGTGCCATACAGTCTAATATCAGTTTAATATTCATAGTGTGACAGTTATTAATCAATGATTCTTATATTTTCTTAGGCCAATGTAGTGTGTATTGTTTATTCAGTGGATGATGAAGATTCCATTGAAAAGGTAAGTTGAACCGATACCTTCAAGGAAATTTTATGAACAATATACAGCACAGTGCTGTACTGCTTGTAATAGCTAAATGGTTGCAATGACTGAAGTGGTCATTCATTCATTCATTGAATGCTACTATGGCATTTACAGAATATTTGGCTTGTCAGACAGGAGATGCTTGCTCCTTTTGGGCATCTGTTCTTACCTCTTGCTTGCTTTGAGTGGTCCATGAATCATGATGCTTGTCCTCATAGTCATAACTGTTACAGTTACATTGTTCCAATATTGTATTCCTCATTCACACCTTAGGCAGATCATTGATAACATAATACAGTTGTTGACTGGGACTGAGGTCAACAGATTATCTGCTGAATTTAAAGACAAGCTATTGTCAGAGGCAGAAGGCTGAGGGCAATTTGTCTGAGGGTTCAACTGACATCTGTTGCCCAAATCTTGGTCAACAAGTGTTTAGTTATACCTCTTAACAGTAAAATGATGTGTTAATGTTGTTGTGAAATAGGACACATTGGCAAGGAGGATATTAATGTTCAATAAAATCTAGTTGAAAATCTATTATTTCAAGACCATATATCACCTTTAAGAAGCCCACTTGTTGAGAACTTTTTCAGGTGTTTGATTAGCTTTGAACACCTCTAAAAAAGAAAATAGTCTATGATGTGACAGCAAACAGGCAGCCTTTACCATTTTATTTATTTTTTTTTTTTGTGAAACAATGCAGTAGAGGAGGAAGTTTGCATTGTGACTTCATTTGGCAACAGAAACTACATGTATTTGCTAGGGGTATAACAATAAGCATATGCCTGATGACTGAAGTATAAAGCTATAATTCATTCATAAGTTGTCTTCATTAGATATTGAAGCCGGCGTGGCCTAGTGGTATCGCGTCAGACTCCTGATCGAGAGGCCGGGGTTCGAGTCCCACTCTGGTCATGCAGGTGTCATGTCTTTCAGTTGAGACAGTAAAAACGGAGGCCCCGTGTCGTGGTATGCATGGCATGTTAAAGATCCCTCACTGCTTCAGGTGGGTCCGTTGTAAAGGTAAATTTGTATGCCCTGCATCAGGCAGATGCCATCACCATATACATGAAATATTCATGGTGTGACGTAAAACAAAAATCAATCAATCAATTATTAGATATTGAATACTGATACAACTAGCAGAACTGTTTGACAGAACGGTTTTTCAATTATGCAAAAATAGTATTTGATGTCAGCATCATTTCTTTCTGCAGCCTACTGTTGTTGATATCTTGAATTTACATGCACAGAAGTTTGTGTGAAATTGAATCAAGGTCATTAAAAATTCATCTAAGAGTATTCATTCTGTTTTAAGAACATTCATAGAAATTCAAAAGTTTGACAAGAAAATTAAGTCTTATTTAATATGCAAAAGTTTATTGTCATAGAAGGTTACAATTTCATATACATGTATATCAAAAGGGTATAAATAGATGTCATTTATGTGTAATATCGTAACCTAATATTGCTGCAGTTTATCATTTAGATGAAGCTGGTGTAGATCAGTGGACAAGGTAATTGATTCATGATTGAGAAGTGCTCAAAATGTGAGGCACATTAGGGTCCTGGCATATTATTCACAAAGAAACTTAAGTTTAAGTGTAAGATTTGAGACCTATAGTAGTGTATGTTTTAATTCTAAGAATAAGTCAACAGTTTCTCTGTAAATAATATATCGGGCATACTATTCACAGGGAAACTTTCAATTCATTCTTGTAATTACGACACATGCTGTTATAGGTCTCAAGTCTTACACTTAGACTTTAGTTTCTTTGTGAATAAGATGCCTGTATATAAGATTTGATGGTGAAAACTGAGGTCTTTGTGACAATAGTCACATAAAAGATCCCTCAGTTTTGGGTACTGTTAGGTTCGATGCAAAGGTATAAATTTCTATGCAGTGCACCAGGTAGATACCACATTCATGAAATAATCGTGGAATGGTAAAAAATAATAATCAGTCAATGTATTTAAGGTAAATCTTCATGATGCTTAAATGTGATTAATGTGTATCATTAAAAACTAAAATCTTATAGATTACTACCCACTGGCTTCCATATTTACGGACACAGCTTGGAGAGGATCATAGGACTCCTGTTATATTAGTGGGCAATAAATCAGACCTTTTAGACTTTAGTATAGAAGAAGTAAGTAATGAGTATTGTTAGATGGTTTTGCTTTTAATGATTCATTACAGACCTTTTAAACAGAAAAGAATTATGCTTTTCCAATATGTTTCGGGTTATACACATACACACACCCCGCCCTGCTCCGCACTGCCTGCAAATGTGTATATATATGTGTATATATAGGAGCAGTTTTGGTGTAGTGGTTAAGTGCTTGGCTTGTAGTGCCAACAATCTGGGTTTGATTCCCAGGTTGCACCGCCATGTTTAAAAGGTTGGTTACCTCCTGCTTCCATGTCGTAATATAACTGAAAAATTGTTGAAAGCGACATAAAATACCAACCAACCAACCAACTATATATATACATAAAAGTAGATTTATAGATATTTAGCTGAAAAGAAAGGCATTTGAAGTACCATTTATTTGGGAGATAGTCACGATAAGCTGAGCTAAGTCCAGGGGTGTAAACCTTTTACAAAACTCAGTACTGCAGTGTTAGTCAAAATCTTTGTAACTGCATCACATTTGTGTCTCCGATAGATCCAGATACACCTCTTGGATGAAACTGTTTTGTTAAAGAAGTTTTTGTGATAACTTTGCAGTTCTGTTTTCCTTGATTTCATATTTTCCAGAAAATATATATAGTAAAATATTTTGGTTTTTTAATGTACATGTGTATCATTGTGATTTATTAAACAAACTGATTTGAATTCACTGACCACATCCTGAAGTTTGGAAATACAAATAAATCTTTACAAAGTTCATCACTTGGAATTTGTTTCTTGCAGACAATGCGCCCTATTATGAATGATTTCTCTGAAGTAGAGACATGTGTTGAGGTAAGTTCAACATACACTGTATCTTGATTTCAGCTGTCAAAGACCAGTGGTATAAAAATTCAATGTTAACAATATGCAGCAATAGCATAAATCAACCTCTCTAGATGATATATTTTAATATATTCATAATAAACTTGTATATATGTTATTGAATTGCAGTGTATAGTTTTTACTAGATTTAAATGTTGAGTGCATCATACCATTCTGTTTATAGTGTTCTGCAAAGACATTGAAGAACATAAGTGAGATGTTTTATTATGCTCAGAAAGCTGTCCTTCATCCAACTGCAGCTGTATATAATCCAGAGGAAAAAGAGGTAAATCACATAATTACCTTTGTGAATAACTCATTTTCTATATCTCATTCAATCTCTTTAAAATGTAAAATTCAATAAACAATTTAAGAATTAAATTGCATTAACGTGTGATTGGTTTTGTTTTAGTTGACTCCACAATGCAAAAAAGCTCTTACCAGAATTTTTAAGGTAAGTTTTTAGAGTACATTTTAGTGATTTGGTTTTTATTATAGTATTTCTTATTTGTTCGGGTAGTACATATGTAATGAGATTTAAACATTTGGTTTCTTTTCTGTAATTATATATCCACCGTATACAGCATGTTTAAAATATGAAAATATGAAAACATGTAATTTTGAGGTACTGAAATTCGGAATCTTAGATTGATAATATTATTCTCAAACAACCACTTCTGAATGTGAATTTGCTTTCCTTAGATTAAAAATGATTTTTTGAAACTATGAAGAAAATTTTTCAAAAATTCTAAAATTGAATACATTAACAATCAACTCTGCATAAATGATTTTGTTTTAGATCTGTGACTTAGACAATGATTCTATCCTAAATGATGATGAAGTTCATTTATTTCAGGTAAGAATGAGTGTTAATCATAGAAAATAGATGATAGATCAGAAGTACAGAGTGATGTTGCATATAATATCTATTTTATCAAAAACAAAAATCATCCTCAATACAATGCATTGATAAGTGAAACTTGTGCCATGGTAAAATTTTTAAGAATGTTCTGCAGTTTACCGTATATACACCCCTTTAAGTCGCTCTGCTTATAAGTCGATTGGTACTTTTAGGGTTTGAAATTTTGGAATTTGTCATTGACTTGCCTATAAGTCGATTCTAAATTTTCAGTGTACAAAGGCTTGTATTTGCTTATGGCATCTTTTCAATGACTTTCAATGAATGGTTTTGAAGCCTTTCCGTTCTAATGATTGTGCGGTATCACTCGTGTGTAATTAACAATACAGGAGAATTTAAATGCCATATTCAGTAGTAGAGCATTTAAACTGCTTTCAGTTACGTATAGCTTCTTTTCTAAGAGTATGGTAGCTGAAAAGGCCATTTATATTGAAAGGGCATATTCCGTACCCAAGCCTTTGAAATCGTTCTCGTGGCATCATCATTATCATCATCAAACAGCAGTTTAATCTGTAGTTCTGACAAAGGAATGTCATCATAGATGTCCTCGTCCTCGGCACCAGTCAGAGACATATATACAGTCCGAGATATATATGTGTAATTGTGTATATATGTCTCTGGCACCAGTTGACTCTGTGTTATGTTATTTAATCAATGGCTATTTCGTCACGGGTCATTAAACTTTCTCCATAAGGCTCTGTTTGCCCGTTAACTTTTCACTTCTACACAGGTAATCAGTTTGTAAACTGTATTATACTGGATCAGATAAACAAATAAGCACTGATATTTGACAGCTTTATGTGTAGAAACTATTGGCCATGCTATATACATTTTATTGTCATAAAATTGTCTTTAAAAGTACTTAACGAACAGGGAATATTGCGTTTACTAAGTATGGTGCCTGATGTTTGCATTGTCCGTTCATCAATGGCAAAGTTTGACTTCAGATCAAGGTTGGATGTTTTTCCTCTCATGTAGTATCGCACCTATAAGTCGGTTGTGCATTTCGATTACAATATTTTTCCAAAAATCTGAATTATAGGCGAGTATATACATAATCTTTCATTATATACAGTTTATATCAAAAATTATTTCAGTGTAGTATTGTCACCAAACAAGTCATTTTAATAAGACTCTTGGTTATAATACCTTGTTTACAGATACATGTCTTTTGTGTAACAATATTGTGATAAAGCGTATAAGTACAGCTGAGCATGATCATATGATAGTGTTAACAGTTTTGTTAAATTTTGGTCACATGTCTCATTAGGTTCAGCACATCTCATTAGGCTCATTGCATGTCCCATTATGTTCAGCACATATCTCATTAGACTCAGCACATGTCTCATTAGGTTCAGCACATGTCTCATTAGACTCGGTGCATATCTCATTAGGTTCAGCACATGTCTCATTAGGTTCAGTGCATGCCTCATTAGGCTCAGTGCATGTCTCATTAGGTTCAGCACATGTCTCTTTAGGTTCAGTGCATGTTTCAATAGACTCGATGCATGTCCCATTAGGTTCACTTTCATCAAAGATAGTAAGGAAGGTGCCCACTAACAGGTCAAAAGTGTAAATATATAAAGATAGTAGCACCATGATCTATTTGTAATTATGTTTCGTACAATGCCACTGCACAAAATCAGGGTTACTTCATAATAGAAAAAACTTATCTATGTATAGTTTATCCCATTCTAAATTTATTCCATAAGAAAATAATTTATATTAGATATTTTTGATACAAATTATCATTTAAAAACTTTTGTTTAAATTTGAAGATTTGATACATGTTCTGATATTTAATAGAATAAATTAAACAATTTGTTGATGAACAATGCATTGGGTTATATTCATTTCAGAGAAAATGTTTCAATGCTCCTTTACATCAACAAGCTCTTGAAGATGTCAAGTCAATTGTTAAAAGAAATATTATAGATGGTGTGAAGAACAATGGTATAGCACTCAGAGGTATAGGAACTGCTTACATTTGTTTCTCTCAATACTTGACTTTTTATGATGCTTTTTGATTCAGCCAGAACATATTGGCAAATTGTGTTTTTCCTTTATCAAAGTGAATCCTATAAACTTAGAAAATAAAAGCAAATAAAGAAAAGGGAATTAAGCCATGTTAGAAAATATGAGAGAATATCAATTTTTTTTGTGTAAAATAATCATACTATTTGTAGAATTTATCCCAGAAAATAATTTTGGGTGTCAAAGTAATTGTTGAAAGAAGTTGCCATTTTCTTCTAAAGGGATAAGATGAAACTTAGTAGGGATGAATAATTTAAGATCCCCTACAAGTATTGCTAATTTATAGTCAGATCTGTCCAGTTGTTGATCTAGATTTACTTATGCTTTGAACTGGCTGCATACATGTAGATCAGTAAACCAAATGCTTGATTTGTCTGATGTACTCAGAAATGTTGTTAGTTTTGTTCCAATCTGTAATTAAAGTAATGTTTTTTGATTTTTAGCTCACCTGAGCCAAAGGCTCAAGTGAGCTATAGTCATAGTGCGCCGTCCGTCGTCGTCGGCGGCGGCGGCGTCGTCGTCGTCCGTCGTTAACTTTTTCACATTTTCGACTTCTTCTCTGGAACTACATTGCAGATTTGGATCAAACTTTGTGTAAATGATGTACTCAAGGTCCTCTACTAAAATTGTGTTCGGGATCCAGATTCCCTCAGGGGTGGATCCAGGGCGGGACCAAAAGTGCCCAAAAGGGTACCCCTCTTCAAACATCTTCTTCTCCAGAACCAGTACATAAATGGGGAAACTAATTGCATTTCAACAATCTATAAAGATGGGTTATTAAAAATTGTGTTCGGGGTTAAGATCCGTCAAATAGAAATTTACGCTTTTTTGACGTATTTCTGGACTTAGTCATTTCAATGAAGAAAAGAGACATGTTTTCCATTTAATTGATATTGATGATTTCTTAATGACTATTTTGATCATAATTGTGGTAAGGAATATTGTTGTGAAAGAATTTTGTCATTATCTCAATTTTTGGATTTTTTATGAATTTTTTAAGACTTCCAAGAAAAAGGGGGGGGGGGGTGGCCATTTTTCACATTTTCAACTTTTTCTACGAAACCACATGAAAGATTTTAATGAAACATGGAATACATGAAGTACTAAAAATCCTCTATCAATGTGGTAAATTTCATCCAAATTGGTTAACAGATAATGCCACCATGTCTAAAAAGTAGGTCTCACAATGGTACATATACCACTTGGTAATTGAAATATGGAGAGTAGCGGATCAAATCCAGCTGTGGTCAAAAAATTTTTTTTTTTTTTTTACACATCTAAATAAGTTTTTAGATGTTTCTCAACACTCAACATATGAAATTAGGAATTTTACGTTTAAGACTTCCAAAAAAAAAAGGGGGGGGTTGGCCATTTTTCACATTTTCAACTTTTTCTACAAAACTGTTTGAAGGATTTTAATAAATCTTGATAGAAATAAGTCACTTATGATCCTCTTCAAATTCTGTTGTTTTCGTCCAGACCTCTTTACAGGTGGCACCACCATAGTCAAAAGTAGGTCACAAAAGAGTTCCCTCCTTTAACAATATTCTTTTTCATACGGGCTGTATACAGAGACAAACAGAATGCATTGAAATGATCTAGAGGGATGAGTGAAGACGTATTGTCATTTTGGTTCCCTTCCAAAATCAAATTTTAGAATTTTTTTTCGACATTTCTTTGGACTTGATGATTCAATGCAGAAAAAAAAGTGTCATATTTCCTAGTTAATTGATAATGATGATTTCTTATGGACTATTGTGATCATAATTATGGTAAGGATTGTTACTTTGAAAGAATTTTGTCAATATCTCAATTTTTGGATTATCTATGAATTTTTTAAGACTTCCAAATGAGGGTGTATAGGAACAATTCAATCACATTTTTCACTTCTGCTGTTATACCACATGAAAGATTTTAATGAAACAAGGAATACATGAAGTACTAAAGGTCCTCTATCAATTTGGTAAATTTTTATCCAAATTGGTTAACAGATAATGCCACCATGTCTAAAAAGCAGTTCTCACAATGGTACATATACCACTTGGTAATTGAAATATGGAGAAATTTTTTTTTTCATTTCTTTACACATCTAAATAAGTTTTTAGATGTTTCTCAACACTCAACATATGAAATTAGGCAATTTTAAGTTAGATCTGGACAATATTTGAAACAATTGTTGTTCATGACCCAGACTTGAAATCAGTCAACAAAAGGCCCCACCTAAAGAAAATGACTAACTTGTTGCCCTAAATGACTTCTTGCAGAGACAAAGGAAATGCTTAATATCAAAATCACGTGAATGGATGTGCAAAAAAGTGTTGTTTTTTATTCTAGCCTGAAATAAAATTTGACAACATCAAATTTTCAACATCTGTGTTGACTTAGTCACATTAATGCAAAAATAAATGAATTCTTCCTTCATGCATGACTGATCATCTAGGTACTCAGGTGAGCGATATAGGCCCACTTGGGCCTCTTGTTTCATTTACATTTAAAATTTCTTCAATTTTCTGATACAATATAGTAGGTTGCTTACAATATCTTTACTTTGTACAGTTTGACTGATTTCAAGAAAATATTTGTACCCGCAAAAAATTGAAATACGAAAACACAATTAAGATTTTTTTCTAAATTTCTTTAAAAAGAAAGGGTGTAATGTGATGTTAATCTTTGAATGACTTATAAATTAAAATTAAAAATAGAAGGATTTTGATAAAAATTAACTGCATTGAAGTTCTCTGTACTCTTTTATTGATATTACTTGCTTTGGCTTACCCCGCCTTTGGATGGATATGATAAAGAAGATTCAGTGACTAATATCAGATAATGTTACATAAAATGAGACTGTTTTTAAAAGAAAGATGTGGTGTTGTTTTTGCTTAATTTGTTTTTAAAAGAAAGGTGTGGTGTTGTTTTTGCTTGATTGTTGGAAGGAATTTCCTGCAAAAGGAATTTATTCAAAAGAAGTAGTATTCTCTCTAATTTTGTAATGGCTAAAGTTGTTTTGGTGAGTGCCATGACCCCATTTGGGTCACTTGTTTCAGAAGATAAAAATGTGATAAGGTAACAATATTTTCCATTAATATGTATATTTCTGCTTTAAGGCTTTCTGTTCCTTCATACTTTATTTATCCAACGAGGTCGCCATGAGACAACATGGACAGTACTAAGAGCTTTTGGGTACGATGATGATCTACAACTGACAAGAGAATTTCTTTCACCAAAGTAAGCTATGAAATTTTCTATTCTGTAATCAGTATTATATAATTATTGGTTGGTGTTTTATGTCTTTTTAAACAATATTCTGACATGGAAGGAGGAGGTAACCAATTTCTGAAGCATGGTGGCACCATCTGGGAATTGAACTCAGATTGTCTGTGCTGCAAGCAAGTGCTTATCCACTACACCAAGCCTGCCTCTTATATACTAGAGAGACTGTAATAAGATTGTCTCAGCATAATGTAACCTTCATGTTTATTGCTTTTGATAAAGTTCAATTTTTTTTTAATTTGTGGGGAGTGGGGCTGTGATATGGTCAAGTCATAAAGGACATAATCAGAGAGCTATAGATTTAAATTTTGCATGTTGTGTTTGTTGACTAGAACATAATGTAGAATGTAAGCTGATAATGTAGAATGTTAAGGATAGACTGTAATATGAAATCATAGCTTCCCATAGCGAAGGTGCTCTACAGCAGATATGTTCTTGAAAGTGATATAATTTTTGTGTTTTTTTATTGTTTTACATCGCTCCAAGACTATTTCACTTGTATAGTAGCAGCACAAGCATGTTGCTTGTCATAATTTTGTCCTATACTACTGGCCCACTTGAGGCATTGAGGGATCTTTTACATGCTAACATATACATTGAAACAGGACCTTGGTTTATACGGCCTCATCCAAAGGACAGATAGAGAGGAAGAGTATAATAAATTACCTTAGAAATACTGGAGCTAACAGTCAGAATTATATCTTTGGTACTCAGTTTTGAAGTCTAGTTTGATACCACTGGTACAATCTGCTTGTTGAAAGTGATATAAGACTAACATCTAGTTTTTACCGTTGTTGATTGATATACCTAATTTTTTTGATAGACAGCATCAGTCTTTGTCTTAACACATTGTTTCTTATTTGCAGGATTCAACTAGGATCAGGCAGCACAACTGAATTATCTAATCAAGGCCTTCAGTTCCTGAAGATGATATTTGAAAAATATGATGAGGTAGTCTTTTAGAAAAAATAACAGTTTTAAGGGGGTTTTCCAAATTTTGTTATATAATAGCAACACTCTATGAGTAAGATCTTTATGGATGGGTGCTTTTTGGCTTTTTTATAGCACCAGTTAGAGATGTTTTGGTTAGAGGAAAGCATGTATGAAGCATGAATTGTGAATTAGATCACAGGTCTTGGTTTTTAGTTCGAGTTGCAGTGATTCAGTTTGGTTTGGTTTTTATTTTTACTCTAGTCAGTAATGAAAACAATTTGGGAAACAGAATGTGATTGGTTAATTACACAGGAAATGAATACTGTCTCTGGAAAAGATGAACATATCAAGACATTTCATGTGCAATCATACTCGAAAAGAAGTCCTCCATACTATCTTATATATTATTTGTGGCAAAGAGACACAAGAAGTTTCCAATTACTTGGTTCTTTAAAATATCCTGATACTTGCGTCCTTAATAATCCCTAAATGAATTTGAAATAACCATATAGAAGACTAAAAACTGAAACCAAACCAATTGAAAAATGGAGAAAAGTGTATGACATATTTTCAGAGGTTCTTCCCCAAGTCATCTCCTTGAACATACATATTGATAATTTACTCTTTACACATAATGGATGTTTGTTCATTATCTACAACTATCAACTCCATTTACTCGCACACCAATATATCAAATTTCTCCCTACGTCAAACTGATCTAAAAGTCCCATTTTTATTTTCAATTGTTTTTCATATTTTTATTCTCAATAGCTTGAATTGGGATAAGTCCAATTTTCAATAACTCATAGTAATTTTAAAGTTTCCTTATTTATTATCATTCATAATTTCTTTTGACAACATGAACTCACTCTTGATAATGCAAAGGTAAATATACCAAACACACAAAGTAATGTCTACAGATAAGTGTTAAGCAAAGTCATTATTTCTGTTGTGAAGATGTACATTGACCATTAAACCGGCTTGGAAGATTACATAACCAATGTTGGAAGATTACATAACCAATGGCGGTGGAGCACAAGAGATATCCTGTTACGACCTGACCTTTTAATTGCAGTTAATCAATAAGTGTTTATACTAGTAAATGAAATATGTAAATGATGGAGACATGTAGTTTGGATTGCTGAATTATTATTAAGTGTGCAATTGGAAATGTAGCGGTTGAATTAAGCATTAATCAGACATGCATAAATGGTCATCTGTGGCAGATGGGAGAGTATAATTTAACTTGAAATCACATTATAATTTATGATTTGATTATGATTCATGAAATGTAAATTCTGGATGAGAGCAACCACAAAAACTATGAAAACATGCACCCCCTCACCCCACCCACCCAGTCCTATAAAAGTATTTCCCAGTATTATGATGAACACAGTTTAGCAATATCCTACAGTGAGGTCATCCATTTAGATATGCTCATCCATTTAAATGTCGAGATACTGCTTTTATATTCATGAACCATAGAAATACATAGCAGATAATTATTTAATTTTGTAATTAAGAAAGATTCAATTAAATGTTCCTTACATTTACTTATTACTATTATATAGGATAATGATGGATGTCTGTCACCACCAGAGTTACAGAATTTGTTCAGTACCTGTCCAGTGATGCCATGGGGACCAGATGTTAATAACACAGTGTGTACTAACCCTAATGGTTGGATAACAATTCAAGGTTACTTAGCACAGTTTGCGTAAGTTGCTCCAAATATATGCCTCACCAAAATAATATTTATCTGTTTAAACCAAGTGTGATATATAACATAACATGTTGTATAACCTATTCATTCATTTCATTTACCTTTCTAAAGTATTTCAGAGCTAGCATATCTCAAGCAGTAAGATGCCAGGCTTGTGACCAAATGACCCAATGTTCATGTCTTGTTGGGGCAGGTTTTGTGTAGTGGTTAAGCGCTTGCCTTGTGGCGCTGATGACCCAGGTTCGATTCATGGATTGGGCCACTATGTTTAAGAGGTTGGTTACCTCCTGCCTCCATGTCATGATATAACTAAAAAATTGTTGAAATTGATGTAAAACACCAATCAACCAACCAAACATCTTGTTTTGTTTTCAAATGAGAGAATAAAAGCCAAGGTTATATGTCATTGTAGATGTGGCACGTGAAAATTCCCTCATAGGTCTAAATTTCTATGCAATAGATTAGGCATGAAACTGTCACCAAATAACTGAAATAATCTTCACATCATGTAAAACAAAAGAAAACAAATACAGTCTTTTGCAGGTGATAGCAGTGTTTAGGATAAGGAGTCATATTAACTTTTTACCACAGAGTCGGGTCTTTTAAATGTTCATGAAGATAAAAACTGAAAGTGCTATTAGAATGCTGGAGAATTTTGCGTTTTCATGTAATACTAATTGAGTTATTTCTCCTTTGATAGAAATTACAATTTTTCCTGCTTCAGTATTTCTCTGGGAGATGTTTTAAAATACCGATTTGCCTAATATCACGAACAAAATCAAAGACTTCCGGTTTAACTTGTTACATAACCTTTGTACAACTTTTAATGTCATTTAGTATGACGTCACAATTCAAAGTTTAACGTAATAATGAAAAATCAGGGAAAAGAAGCACCTGTACAACTTCTGACGTCACATATTATGGCGATTAACTACTGAAAAAAGCTATTGAAATTTTATTGTTTATTGTATATATCTTGAGATCGGCGTCACGCATGAACATGATATTTTTTTAGTGACTCTTTTATGTAGATAGGCACATAATATAGAAAAATTGTGATCATTCTAATAGCACTTGAAGATTAATGTCAACAATAAATGAGCTGTAATAGACTTTTCACATTAAGTGTGGAGCTGTAATATTGGATGGCAAAATGATAAGAGTTACCATCAAATCGATCAGAATGACATGATTACATGTACATTATGACATGTTAAATTTGGAGGGAACGTCAGTCAAATTGCCATCCAGTGTTACAGCTCGGCAGTTAACATGAAAATGTCTTATTGGATTAAAGTACTATATTGATTTTATGCTACATCTGGGAAGAATTGAAAATGCATTTATCATTAAATTAACTATATATATTTGTATTATACAATACTTATAAAGGAAATTCATGTTTCAGACTGATGACCTTACTAGATGTACCAAGGACAATTGAATACTTAGGTTACCTTGGTTACCAGTATCTTCATGATAGTCAGTTATCAGCCATTACAGGTAAAGATTTTATAATTGTTATAACCATTTTGATGCTTATTCTTGTAGTAAGCTTTCTGGTTACATTTACGGAATAATGAAAGTGATTTCTGTATTCTTACATATTTTTACAGACTATTATTGATTATGATAGTATATTGGAATATCTGCTTTTAATTTAGTGACCAGGGATAAAAAGATTGATCTTGACAAGAAACAAACCAGTAGAAATGTATTTAGATGTTCTGTTCTTGGAGCTAAGGGAGTAGGAAAAGTAAGTAGAGAAGACATTGTGTATATAATTCTATAATTCTAAGAAAATTTATTTTAAGAAGAAATGATGATAAATGAAGCAGTGGTGTAAGTAGGATATTGCATTTTGGTTCTATCTGCCTACTTGATTATGTTTGATGTACATCTCAATGGAGAAGACTGTTGTCTTGTTCCAAACGGAACATAACTGATTCACAATTTACAGATCCTTAACTACTTGTGTATTGTAAATATGTGCAGTTCTCAAGAATTTGTCAAAATAAATCTTGAGTATACAAGTAATATAAAATATATATATTTTTTACAGCTCCAGTATTGGAGCATATTCCAAAAATTTTTCCTTTTCTTTCTTTTTTCTTTTTTATTTAAAGAACATGTTTGTTACATGTAGTAGAATGTTTAACTACTGTAAATAGCAATAATAATTTTTTTCATCTTCTCTTTTAGACATCACTTTTACAAGGTCATTTGAACAGAAATCTTCGATATATAGCTACCCTTGTGAAGGAGCACTTATCCAGTTTTACGATAAACACAGTTCAGGTCTATGGACAAGAAAAATACCTTTTGGTATGGAACTTTATATCATTTTTTCTTTAAGCAGCAACATTCAAAAGATAATGTTCATTGTTTATACATGTAGAATGTTTAAAATGCAGAATTCTTTTTCAATTTTTTATTATATTTATGCCCCTGTCATATATAGCCGGGGGCATATATTATTGCTCCTTCCTGTCCTTCCATCCCATATTCCATCATGATACAGTTTGTCTTCGCAACTACTTGGGAGGATTTAATGAAACTTGTTACAAGCAAAGATTACAATGTAGATGTTTTACAGGAGTTATAGCCCATGGACTTAGATTTTTATGTATAGTATACAGTAAATTCACCTTGTCTTTGCAACTGCTCCTTAACTCTCAAAAGGATTTCAGTGAAACTTGGTACATATACAAACAAAGATCACAATGCATGTATATAGATGTTTATATTATAAGGTTATGCTGTTCAGAAAGATTTACAAGAGTTATGACCCTTGGACTTAGATTTTCATGCACATATAGATATATAGGAGTAAATTCTCTTGGTCTTAGTAACTCCTCCTTAACCTATAGGAGGATTTCAATGAAACTGGTGCAGAGATCACAATATGGAGATGTCCATATTGTTAAGGTAATGCTGTCCAAAAAGTTGTACAGGAGTTATGGACTTTGGACTTCGATTTTTATCAGAACTGCTCCTTAACCCTTAGAAGGATTTTAATGAAACTTGATACAAAAATCACAATATGTAGATGTGCATATTGTAAGACCACATCAAATTAATGCCTTGTTCAACGGAATCGCTGCTCAGTTTTTAATTTTGTATTAAGTGCCTGGTCCTGGTTTTCGCCAATTCTATATAGGTCAAAGCACAGTAATTAACGAGAGTTGTGAGTGGCTGATGTGATGTAGGGAGAGAGGGACCACTATTTCAGTGTATCAGGGGCTGTGATTGGACAAAATTATTTGATCAATCTATAAATAAAGATTAATTCTGCTGTAAAATCATGTATTTTTTTTCTCATTTTGCTAATGTAAAAATTCTGTGACTTAAATAGGGGTTGTTGTTTACATTTGAATTTTGGCAAATTATTTGGGGTGACCCCCTTCTGGCATGATTGTCTCGAAATTAAGGTGGATAATCTATGGTAAACTATTAAAATTCTGATAGAGGACGGTCTGACAGACATTTTGATATATGGATTATGCATAGCTAAAATGTAGGATGTTGTGTAAATCTTGCTGGAAGTTTGGTAATTTAACATGGGACCTTATGGGAAATGGAATTACTATGCTTTGACCTCTAAGCAGCATTTTTACAGAAATCATGGCCGTTGGACTTAGATTTCTAAGCATATATATTAAATTCACCTTGTCTTTGTGCAGGTCCTCCTTAACCCTCAGGAGGATTTCAATGAAACATGGTACAAAGATCACAATATGTAGATATGCATATTGTAAAGGAAATCCTATCCTGAAATTTTTGCAGGCCCTTGGACTACATGTGCTGTTCAATAAATGTCATTTGAAGTTTAACTTTCTTTGAGTTGAATTTTAAGTTGCTGGAAAAAATCAGATAACTGTCTGTAAAAATGTTATGTCATTGTAAGATACATGTGCAACAAATGTTAGTATATTGGCTGAATCTCTATATATTTTTGTTTGATAGTTACATGAAGTTGATGTAGCTGTATGTGACATGGTGACCCCGACAGAGATGAACTGTGATGTAGCATGCTTAGTATATGATGTTACCAACCCAAGATCATTTGAATTCTGTGCAAGGATGTACTTAGTAAGTTAAAAAGATACAAAATGTATGTGGTTTATCATCATCTTTCGTAAAAATGCCAGGTTTGTGTTAGAAAGTGATGACTGAATTTTACTGTTTTTCTCTGAAAATGTGTGATGATGATAAGATGAAAAGTCACTTAATGATTTAATGTGAAATGTTCTTGTTAGAATACATTCAATACAGATATCCTAAGAGATTAAGAGATTTTCTCATTTTCACTTTGAAAATAAGCAATTCATGTTAGTTAATGTATTCTAAAGAATTCTTTGTAACTAGAAATTCAAAATATTGTATATAAGTCGTTCGCATTTTTTATTTAAGAAGTTCAGTTACAGATACAATTTTTTTAATTATTGGGGATAATAAATGGGAAGTTACAAATTCAAAAATATGATATTTTGTTAAAAATAGAATTTTGAAAACCAGTCTCACTAAAGCCATCCCCTAATTTCCACTTACTTCCCATCGTTTGGGAAGCGAGTGGGAAGTAGGGGCTGGCTTCAGTCAGACAGTTTGAAAACTTAATTCAAATTTTTAATTTACCTCATTTAAGATAAAAATGAAATTATGCTATAACCCTGGGCATCTGTGTCCAATTACAAAGTTTTGGGTAGCTCAGTATTGGACAAAGTACAGTTTAAAATCGTTATGTCGAAGTTGACAGGACCAGAACAAATATTTTGACTTATCCGGAATTCGAGATAAACATCAGCTGTTTATATGACCATTTTCAATCATTCTTATTGATATATGAATATACGAGTATTGTTTACATGTTATTCTTTCTGTCTGTCTGTCCGTCTGTCTGTCACAAAAACTTTAACCTTGGTCATAACTTTTTAACTGTAAGACGTAGGCCTTTCATAATTGACATGTGTTCCTAATTGCAATACCTTTCTGTTGGTACCAAAATTTTCATCATGTGACCTTGACCGTGACCTTTGACCTACTTCATTGTAGCTTTTAACAGTAAGACGTAGGGCCTTCATATTTGCATGTGTGTCCCTAATTGTAATACCTTTCCGTTGATACCAGAATTTTTTATCATGTGACCTTGATCGTGACTTTGACCTACTTCAGTGTAATATTTTTACTGTAAGACGTAGGGCCTTAATATTTGGCATGTGTGTCTGTACACATACACAACTATAACAATATGTCACAGATCACTGTACCCTTACTGATAGAATCCCGAAAGTGGGGGACCACAATTCTCTGAATTTGCTTGTTAATTCATTTGATAATTTAGAAGCTGTGAAAATTATACTGATCTATAATCTGCCCAAAATGAATATGTTTCTACTAATGAGATGAGCATATTTTAAAATAACAAGTGCCGACGTAATCCAATTTTCTGATCATCGTAAGCGGGCGTGGCCTAGTGGTATTGCGTCGGACTCCTGATTGGGAGGCCAGGGTTCAAGTCCCGCTCTGGTCATGCTGGTGTTATGTCTTTCGGTGAGACAGTAAAAACTGAGGCCCCGTGTCGTGGTATGCATGGCACGTTAAAGATCCCTCACTGCCTCGGGTGGGTCTATTGCAAAGGTCAAAATTTATATGCCCCGCATCAGGCAGATGCCGTCACCATATAGGTGAAATATTTGTGGTGTGACGTAAAACAGAAATCAATCAATCTAATCATCGTCGATCAAGATGATATGGCTTCATGGTCAGTAAATCGGCCATTGTCATATACTGTGCTAGGATAATTGGTTGTTTGCATTTCTTCTACCTTTATCACCTTGTTTATCAACTGGTTTTGTACAAACAATGACACTTCGAGATAAGGAGTTCAAAATATGTAGAAAATGGAGTTTGGGGACTGCAAAATGCCTTCGACATATGCGTAATTTCAACTTGATCGACTTCATCTTAACCAAAGTAAAATCATAAAGAAATTGAAGGAAAAAATTCGGGATTTGAACTTGACTTTGAGATAAACAGAATTTTGACTTAAGAGACGTTGAGATAAGTTTCAATTGTACTTATGCCAGAGTGACCAAACTTGTATTAGTGGTTCATCTCGAGATACCGAGATGGACCCAAGCATCATTTGATACATCTGACTTACTTTTTCAACTTGAGTTACTAAGTTTAAGAAGTTTTGAGTACCTCAGTATTGGACAAAGTACTCATACCAAAGTGACCAAACTTGCATCAGTGGTTCATCCCAAGCATCAGATGATGCATCTGACCTACTCTTTCCACTCGAATGACTCGGTTTAAGAAGTTTGTGGTTACTCAGTATTATAACAAAGTGCTCATGCCAGAGTGACTAAACTTATATCAGTGGTTCATCTTAGGATATTGAAATGGACTCAAGCATCAGATGATGCATCTGACCTACTTTGTCCTCTTCATTGACTTGGTTAAGAAGTTTTAAGTTTTGGGTAGCTCAGTTTTTGACAAATCTGTGCATGTCTAATCTAGGCATCCTTATACGAACTTTAAACTTTATCTGAGTTTTTTATGCCCTCCTTCAAAGAAGGAGGTGCATATTGTTTTGCTGCTGTCGCATAACTTCCAAGGCGTGAATCGTCTACAGTGTCACTACAAGGAGACATCGGTCCGTCATAACTCTTCCTGCTTATCTACAAAATATGGGTACATATATTTCGTTTCTTTTCCTTATTTATATGAGGTCGTATGCTTTATTTCTGTTTAGTGTTTAACTGTCTCGACATGCGGTATGCATTCTTTGAACTACTACACTCAAATTCTGTCCTTCTTTAACGCTATCCTCTCATGCGCGGGTCGGTCTGTCAGTCTGTCGGTCTGTCCATTTACTGTTTTCGTTCATTATCTCTGGAACCAATAAAGATATTAAATTGATATTTGGTATACAGATACATCTCAAGGGTATCTATGTCAAGTTCAAACTTAGTTATTGTTCGATAATTTTTTGGTATAGTTATCCCCCTTAGACTAAGAAAATTTCCTAAAATTAGCTCATTATCTCAGGAACGGATAGAGATATTGAATTGATATTTTGTATACAGATACATCTTAAGTATATCTAGGTTAAGAACAAATTTGGTTATGGTTCAATAATTTTTGTCAGAGCAATTTCCCTTGGACTTCAGAAATTTCATAAAATAAGCAGTTTCCACACATTATCTCTGGAACCAATAAAGATATTGAATTGATATTTAATATACTGATACATCTAAAGGACATTTAAGTCATATGGTTCAATAATTTTTGTGAGAGTTATCCCTCTTGGACTTAGAAAATTTCTTAAAATTAGCAGTTTCCACTCATTATATCAGGAATGGATAGAGATATTGAGTTGATACTTTTGCATACAGATACATGTACATCTTAAGGATATTTAGGTCAAGTTCAAATTAGATTATCGTTCAATAATTTTTGTCAGAGTTATTCCCCTTGCACTTAGAAAATTTCTTAAAATTAGCAGTTTCTGCTCATTACCTCAGGAACAGCTAGATATATTGAAATGGTATATGGTATACAGATACATGTTAAGGATATCTAGGTCAAGTTATTAAGTTATGATTGTGATATCTGTCTTTGGCATATTTATTTTGATTTTTTTTGTGTCCGTTAGTACTGATGTCTAAATTGAATGAAGACAAGTGGCATATCTGTTAATCATCAGACACAAACTTTTGAAAGGAAAAATTTTGTTTGTGGGTGATTATGAGGAGTAGATGACCTTTGATGTGTTCATTTAAGTTCTGTCCAAGTTACAAAAATAACCCAGGGGAGGGGAGCATATGCTACATTGGTATTGCTCTTGTTTCCTACAATTTTGATGTATTATTTCATGTTATCTAATTGTCAAATGCTGCTATTGGGTTTGCTTCCCTATGTTTGAGAGAAGTTAGAGACCTTCAACCCTAAATTTTCATTTACTCCTTCTGTCAAATTTTCTATCAGTTCTTAAATTTATGTTTCCTTTTCAGTAATATACATGTATTCAAAATAAATATTTTTTAGAAACATTTTATGGATAGCCGGATTCCAACATTAGTTGTGGCATGTAAAACAGAATATCCATCTGTGAGACAAGACTTTGAAATGACCCCATTACAGTTCTGTAATAAGTATAAATTACCACCTCCCCAAAGTTACCATTGCATGGACAAAGTCAACAAAGAAGTATTCATAAAACTTGCTACAATGGCTGCTTATCCGTAAGTTATTGATTTTTATTTAATACCAATTTTCTTTTTCAATGTACATGTATGTCCCATTAAAATAGCACATCTTCATCAAGGAAAGAAGGATGTAGAATGTGGAAAGTAATCTTTTCAAAATGTTTGCTTTTATTCACAGAAAGATGTGCTATAACGTTTATACTTATTTGTACTTATGTGAGAAATCCTTTCATTTGTTTTGACAGGGGTCATAAACTACTTTGCTTTTCTCTCAGAAATTTGTGCTGATTTGGGTTCTTACTGTTTCCTTTTTTTCATATTTTTGTTACTAAAAACTCTTTGATATTGTTTTAGTAAATTCATTGATGTTATCTCTGGAAAGACACTACTAAAGTAGACTAATAATTGGAATTATTCACACCCTGTCATGTTTAATGTAATCCATGTAGAACACACATAATCAAAATTCATGCAAATACACATACCGATACATGACTTAGTGTTATCCGTATTCTTCACAGAAACCTCAAACGACTGGTGCACATGTTGTTGGTTCAACAAAACCCACTCTGGCTTCAAGAGAGACTCAGGTCTTAATTCTCTTATTTTTCTATAATCAGTGTTTCCATATAGCTCCTAAGTTAAGCATGTTTTCATTCCTAATTCTTGTGGTCTTTTGTCTGATTGTTGTATGTGGCTTATGGACTAGTATTTTAATCTTATAATCTATTTAATCAATTATTTATTTTCTATTTTCACATACATGTACATGATTAATGATGGTACCCTTACTTCTCTGTATTATATAAACATGCCTTTGTTGGTGCTTTGGTAATCCTTTTCTTCATATACATGTATGTATTTTAGCATGAGGTATGTCTGCATGTGAATACTGATCTGTTAAGCAGTGAATAATAATGAAGGATTGTCAAATTCATACATTGTACTAGATCTTTAATGTATGATACTATATTTGTAAAGAAATGGTTTGTCAACAGGCATCTTCCAGCCTTACAGCTTAAGTTGGTATTAGAAAAAACATTAATGATATACCTATTACATCCTGGGGCATGTGCATGTAATCAGATTATTCATTATACTATGTATTGTATACATATGACTAATCTGTCTTTTGTAGATTATATGTACATACATAATCTGATTCTAAAGGTTCTATATATAAAGTTTTCTTGTCTTAATTAAGGTATGGGAATATCTCTTAGTAAGTGTATAGTTGTCTGACTTAGAGTTTGCTGTGGCACTTTCTAACTAGTAGAGTTCTTACTCAGTGCTAATTATATATGTATGGTACACATATTTCATGCATAAAACTCATCGGCAGTACTAAAAAAAACCCCAATTATATGAAAATAGGAAGAGTTAATAAAAAAGTGGAATATGTATCTATGCAATAGTAAATAATGTACATAAAGTAGTTAACAATATATAGAAAACAATGTATGTACTGTTTATGTAGAGTTATAAGCAAAGGTCTATGGTAGCTTATAATAAATATACAATATTTACCAATAAATGTATACATGTATTACGTCATTTTAATATACGTTGTACACTGTACATGTGTTTTGGAAAAAGGACCCTTTTCAGCAATGCTGATAGGGCTATATATGATAATTCATGTAGTAAGCATTACAAACAAGAAACAAAAACTATAGTTGACTAATGTATTGTCAGTTGCTTGATCAAAAGTGAATACAATAGGTTCCATGTGATATGAATGCAAGGAAAATAAGCCAATATGGAAGGGTGCCAAGTAAACCATATTGAGAAATTTTATAGTACATGTATATGTATTTTGTGTCAGGGTAGGAACTTTATTCAGACATACAATACATGTGGTTTCTATGGTATATGTCATTACAGCTGGTCTGTCCTTCCCCTAAAGCTGCCCTGGTTATGGGAATCATTCTGTCTGTCTGCATGTCCTGGGATGATTATTTGATTGTTTAATTAATTCTTGTTTTATGTCTTATCAAGATGATTGCTCTTACATGGCAATGGCATGCGCTGTCGGATGCAATGCATGAAAATTTAGACCTATGCAATGTACCCATTCCAAAGCAATAAACAATTTTGCAGTGCTAAATCTACCACGACACTAGACCTCAGTTTTTACTGTCTCATCTGAAGGACAAGACACCTGCATGCCACAGGCAGGACTCAAACCCAAGACCTCTTGGTATCTTGGTGTCAAATCAAGCACCTACTTGATTGAGCAGTGCTGATTCTTCTTTTCATGTCCTGTATTTGTTTTATGCTTTATACATATGTTACTTATTGGTTTTATACAATATGGAAAATATACAATTGTTTATGTAAATTCCATGACTTCTTTTAAACGCATTTATCATAGGAGTATGACATCACAAGTTATACAATGAAATATGTGAATAATAATGAAATAGTCATATAGATTAGTTTTTACATTATATATATTTGAAAATCAAGCCTGTAGTGTTTTTATCCTTTTCTCCTTTTGTATCAGTCTTAAGTAATTCCTTTCACTGTACCAGTTAGTATCACATAAACTTCTCAATATGGTTTTTGAGATGCAGCAGGATCAATTCATCCTTCTAAAGTTTAAAATCCTTTCTATGTTTACTATTCCTTTCTTTTGATGTCATTTCTGTCCTTTTTCTTTCAAAAGAAATTTTGGCACATAGCAGAAACTTTACTGATTTTGGTATATTAATTGCATAGGTATAAATTTCTGTGTAAATGCATCTAGCAGATGTTGATAGCATCTATTAGTTTAGACGAAGTAAGAACAAGACACTTTTCTAATACATTTTATAATACACCCATCAGTGACAGAGGTATTTTGGTATACACATATCCATCTGTTGTCCACATGTTGCACTGTATCATGAGAATGCTATCTGTGAACTAATTCAGACATCACACAGTTATTTGTTGTGATAACCACACAATCTGTACTTTTTGGCTTTATTATAATATTTTATTTTGGAGTCATGAGACTTCTTTTGTCAAAATTTGGCCAATGTTTTGCATATAGCGTTGTATTTTAGAACTGTTTCCTGTGAATTATTTCAAACTTTACACTGTTGTTTGTAGTGAAATCTTTACAATCTTTACTTTTTCTGCTAAATATTTTTATTTAATTCTGGAATTATAGTACTTTGTCAAATTTTGGCCAATTTTGTACATATCGTGCTGTATCTTGGGACTGCTTGTTGTGATTTACTTCAAACTTCCCACAGTTGAATAAATGAATAAACACACAGTCTGTGTACTTTATGATTGAATTTTTACTGTTTCATTATTGAGTTAAAGGATTTTATTAGTCAATATTTTTGCTAAATTTTAACATACATGTATCATGTTGTAAGTACAAATTATTGTTACAAATTTAAGTCTACAAAAATTCCTTCTTCACAGGATGCAATTTACAAAAAAATTGACTGAGTTAAAATAACAAATTTGTTCTAATCTACAGACAGGTGTATCATATGCTTATGGTGCAACTGTTTATTATACATTTAATCTTTCTCATTAAATTTCTTCACTTTCATATTCATTCTCAGCACCATTACCCTGACAATTATCCATTTATGTCAGCTTAGCTTTTCTTTGACAGTCTGTGTATCTGTTCTATTCTGTCTAATGCTTGTAAATGTATCAATTATTATTTACAGCAATTACTAACATAAAATTCCTAAAGACTTTGTTTTCTGTGAAGTTTATCTTTGGTGAACATTAATTCCTTTTCTTATCAACAATGTAGCAATTTGTCACCACTGATGGCATTTGTTCCTTTGAGGAATATTTTAGTTTCTTCTTATGTGATATGCTACATTTGAAAGATGTGTAAAAAAGAACATACATATTTTATAAAGCTTACAAGTAATGCATAAATGAAGTCCTGTTTGAATTGGAGTTTATAAGATTTATAGCAGAAGTGAATTACGCCTTGTTGAAATGAAGATCTCATTCATGACCTTTGTGTCAAGGTTTAATATTGTCTCTAGCTGTTAGATATGTTCATATTATCATTTTAATTATTATTATAATTTTAGTAGGGGAACAATAGACTAAGTAAAACACTTATTTCTCTTTATTTCATCAGAGTAAATGTACTATATATGGTGAAGCATCAGTATGTTGGTATTTCATTAGTTGGACAATAGTAAGCATTCTAATATGCTGATATATGCATATGCTGATAAAACAATCAATTATATACATTATTACATATATGATATATATACATATATATATACAATTTTTGTGTTTTTGAAATGTTTGTTTTATTCATGTATATTCAGGTAAGTATAGCTGTGAAGTTAGACTCTGTACAGATTTCAGATTGTAATATGTTAGGATTAAATATATGTATATATGTATGATACCTATTTATTTATGATCAATTTATTTTGTTTCAGCCACGCAAGAGACCTTATTCTACAAGATGAAAAGATCATCATTAAACTTGGTATAGGTGCAGCTGTTTTAGCCAGTGTTAGCTTCATTATTTACAAGATAATACGTGCCACAAGATAACATCACCAAGACTATTGTTATGTGTTGTAAGACGATTGGCTACAGTATTTTATTCTTTGATCAGAAGGTGACCTGTGCAGAAATATCTCTGGCATAAACTCCTAAGAGTTCTTGTTGATCAATTTATCATATTTTCATGCTAATAGGATTAACTGTAAATGAAATGTGGATTTAGAAACACTACACTGTGTACCTTTCAATGGAAGAAAGAAGTAGTGAAAATTGAAAATAAGAAATTCTGCAATATGTAAAATTTTTAAATACTTACATATGTACATCAAATTTGTATTTATCAGGTGCTGTTTTGTGTTGGAAACTATTTCCTTGTGATTAATGTGTCTAAAGATTTAACAACATACTTTGATATATTATTAAGTTGATGATGATCTTCAGACTGGTTTTTAGGCCCCGATTTGACAGATCAGGGGCATATTGTTTTTGTCCTGTCTGTCTGTTTGTCTGTTGTCAACTTTAACTTCGGCCACAACTTTTGAACTGTGAGGGATAGAGACTTCATATTGGACATGCGTACTCAATTAATAATGCCCTTTTAAATGACACCAAGGTTGATAACCTATTGACCTGACATTGACCTTCACACTAAAAATAACTTTCTGGACTTTGTTGCCACCGGGGCATTAGTGTTTCACAAACACAGCTTGTTTTTCTCTTATACCTGATCAGTTCTTATAGCCACATTCTCTGTGAATTCTCTGTAGTTTCCGTATTTAAAAAAAAACAAAGTTTGGCTGATGTACAGACCATTACAAAATATTCTCATACAGTCCATCACTAAATATACAAGCAACATGTTCATTAAGATGTCAGTATGCAAACAATAATGTTTTCTGTTGTTAGGATAACATAAATTTATCCAATGTTATTGTTTTGTTGATTATAACTCATATAGTAACTAAAGTCAAACAGAAATGAACCAAAATACAGCAAGTCAAAGATTTTATAGCAGGGATGCTAGGTTGTATTAGATGTGTTTTCAAATATAAGTGAATCAATATTTTACACTTGAGCACCACCATTTTGCACCCCCATTATCAAACAGTGGTATTATTTGATTGGACAACTTGTTTACTTGGGACATTATTATTTATAAAGCCCATGTATCACATGACAATAACAATGGGTCAGTTGAGGGAAACAGTCAGTGCACTGAATTACTTCTGAATTCTCTTCTCGTGGTAGTATTTGCTCATTTGATATAGCTTGAAAAGTGTACTTTATGATATTTTCAGATGATCATCACAAACATGATTTTCTTTAGTTTTAAAATTGATTTTGAGGTTTCTTTTCATTCGGAAAATTTATTTCAAAATTTTGTAAAAGAAGTAAGAAAACTGTAGAGGTTTAGCGCTAACCCCCCTTTCTCAGTTTTTTCCCTACATACTCAGTTTTTTCTTTAGTTTTCAAAATCATATTTGCATAAAGTGTCAGGAAACTCATGAAAACACCATGTATTGAATGGCTGTTAATGCATGTGTTTGCATTATATTTACATTCTGCTTTTATTGCACCTATTCAGAGACATTTCTGAATTGTTATGAATTAATTATATTATTTTTGCACATCAGCATGTTTATGAACATGTTGTTTGAGAAATTTATATCACCCCCCCCCCTTTCTATTGTACAAAATTTTTATCTTCAATAAATTTCTTATGTGTATGTCAAAATATCTATTTGAATGTCGGCCACATTCTGTGTGCTGAGTGCACATAACCTAGGAAGTACAAGTAAGATTGAACATCTCTATACTATTTACAAATTTAGATTTTATCTACTTCTAGCTGTACAGTTTTTACTTATATTTTTTCTAATTAAGTGAGATATTTTACAATAGTCTGTATATTTCCTAAGACTTACCACTTTGATTTTATCTATCAAAATAATAAAGACCTCACAGTCACTGTGTATCTAGAGGTTGTATAAGGATCAGAGTTAATAGATTATTAGCTATCTGTATTTTCATAGAGATCATTGATATGGAACTTGAAAAACTTTTCAAAATATCGTATTACTACTATGAGAGGCAGAGGGGTTATGTATTACCTAACATACATTTCAAAAAAAGATTCACATTTCTTTTGCAGTCCTATTTTGTAAAGATAGCATTTAACCCAATGTAAAACCTTTCCTAGAAATCTCAGCTTGTGAGAATTTTGACATGTGTTATGAATGGTGAAAGGTTCTTTTCTTGGCATAACTTTATAGAATGGTGAAACTTCGGTTCATCAATGAAACATAATTTAAACTTTGTAGAATGGTGAACTTCAGTTCATCAAAGAAGCATAATTTAAACTTTGTAGGATGGTGAAACTTCAATTCATCAGAGAAGCAAAATTTAAACTTTAAGTTTTGAGAACACCATATTCTTGTTATTTTATGCATCCAATATCCAAACTGTAAATTAAAAGTACATAATATGATAAACTATGAAGTTTACAATTCGGTTATAAATGAATTTTCATTATGTGTTTTATTGTGTGTTTTATCAATAGCTGTTATTGAAAATACCACAGAATTTCATAATTCACTACAACTTCAAGATGGTGTATTCATTTATTGATTTAGGCCAAGTTATGACATAATACCATCTGGTGTAGCATGTTTAAAGAATTTTCACTAAACATACAATCATTTCAAACGAGACTTAGTAAAAGTATGTATTCTTTCTTCAATGTAATTTTTAGATATTTCTCTTGCGAGAAATTGATGTTAGTACAAGAGAAGCATAAAACATGTATATGATTTTTGATGTAGAAGTCCTGGTGTAATGCTTTGCATGAGATGCACATTTTACTCGTTCACAATCAGTATCAAACACCATCTTCCATCTTTTTTTTGTGGTTTGGGCTAGAGATGTATTTGATATTTTCTTTCGATTTTTCGTGTCTGTACACTAAGTGTACAGAAAGTATTACCTCTCTAGAACTTCAGATTGAATCAGCGTGTCAGTAGATACAAACAACAGATTTTGTGAAATTTTTTTAATGGTTTTTCACAGCAATAAAACTGGATAAAAAATGTGTAAAATAGAAATTTCACAGTATTATTTACTTATAAGGCAAGTACCTCTTTTTCAAAAAATAAACAATACATAGTGATATTATCATGATATAGAATATAATATGCAATGAGATATGAAATGAGATGGAAGTTTATCTAGAGAACTTGATGTGAATTACTTGATAAAAGATCTGCCAGGATGTTAAGGTGTAGAACATTGTAGAGTTAATGATAGAAGTTGAGAGTATTTGTTGTTGGTGAAACAGGAAATATTGATTGTGCAATCTTTGACCTTCAAACTGAGTTCTTGGTATACTATGTTGTGATGTGCTGTTGGTTTTAGATTACTTGTTTGTATGACATGCAAGATGAATGGTAATATTTGTAAATAAATTAACAAACCTGCTCTTACAAAGTTCTTCATTTGATCAGTACAAATGTATATGTAACAGTGTAAAACATATGATAGATTCTGAATTTGCTAACATTTTGTATTTATGCATATAGTCAGCTGTTTTTGTTGCCACCAGTTTTACCTTTTGTAATAGCACATTGTCTGTCTCTTAATCTTTAACATTTTTCATTTCTTCTTCAAATCCATTAAAAAGATTCTGATCGAATTTGGTAGGGATGAATTACTCAAGGTCTAATAATACATTAATTTTGAGTATTTATCAGTTTTTGGTAAAAAAAAATGTAAATGAGAAGAAATGGAATACAAAAATAGTTCTTTAGATTTTGTATGTAATAATAAGCTTTGATGGACTTCTTCAGAGCAAATATAAAGTATGTGATGAAACTTGGCTTATAATTAGTACTCGGTGTCCTTTACATGTACTTTTGCTGATATGTTTGTTTGTTTGGGTGTTTTGGGGTTTTTTTTTTTTGCTTGATGGGGTATTTTTTTTGCCTGGATCCCAGAGTTTGGTCCATAGTGTTGCAAAGTAGATCCAGGGATGTACCATCTCGTGTGCTGAAGGCGCGCAAATATATGCCCATTTAGCCCTCTTTGGTTGTTTTTTTTATAATAATAGTACTGAGTTATCCCTAGCAGTGTAACAATTTATGCCAAATAATAATGTAAAATAAAAAAGAAACTGGTGCTATATCAGGGTGTCACAACTCCATGATGTATAACTGAATATAATGCAATCCGGTCAGAAACTGTAGATAAAGGTTATTAACTTGTCTAAGATGTGTCCATACATGGATTCAAACTCGTTAGAACCTTAGGGTTTGTTTGAGTTTTTCATAATTATCGAATGACTAGAGGCATTCGTACAACATGTAGTTTCATTGCATTTGTGAATGTCTCTCTGACATTGACAATATTTAAGCAAACTGAGGCAGACGAAATATGTCCAAAGTCTTATGGCTAGCAAAGTGCAGTGTGCATATCTTTGACTTTCTTTTACATGTATTGGTACTTGTAACTCGTTTTCTTTTTCCTGGTCTGCACCCAACTCATTCCACTATCAATCGATATCTGGACCAAAGATCGTTATATTTTAGAAAGGAAATCTTCAGTTCAAAAACAGTTCATGCAAAATAATTTCTTCTAGTAATGTTTCCACATTATATTCATTTGGAACCATAACAGACCTGCTTCATTATAACTAGAGGCGTTTTGATACCATGTACATGTATATAGGGAAACAGTGACAGTGGGTTTTAAACAAATTTGTTGCGAATTTTTCCTTCGGAAAAATTAATATAAAGAATATAGAACATATATATTTGGAGCATTATATACATGGAAGTTCAAAATATGGTCGTGAATATATGAAAAGGTAAAAGACAAAAGAAAAATTTCTTGTCTCTTCCATAACAAATGAATCAGATATAGGTACAAGTCTAACAGGTGGTTTAACAATCGTGTCGAGGTCGGGGTCCTTGTTTTCTGAATTCATTATTTGTCATATAAAGTTAATGTGAAGCGTCTATACGAGTGATTGATTGATTGATTTTTGTTTAACGTCACACCACGAATATTTCACGTGTATGGTGACGGCATCTGCCTGATGCGGAGCATACAAATTTTGACCTTTGCAACGGACCCACCCGAAGCAGTGAGGGATCTTTGACGTGCCATGCATACCACGACACGGGGCCTCGGTTTTTACTGTCTCATCCGAAAGACATGACACCTGCATGACCAGAGCGGGAATTGAACCCCGGCCTCCCGATCAGGAGTCCAGCGCGATACCACTAGGCCACGCCGGCTTAAGCGTCTATACGTGCATGAGTGTGTCTTTGCCTGTTTCACACTAAAAAAATTAAACTTTATTTATTTTACAACGATTAAGAAACAAGTTAACAACTTATATAAATCTTGCTCGCTGGCACAGATCTTGGCGTAAGGGTGTCGTTTGTGTGGGAGGAAACCGGAGTACCCGGAGAAAACCCACGAAGCGAGGTTGGTGACAGTCCCACCATCTCACGTACCACACCGGGAATCAAACCCGGGTCGCATTGGCGAGAAGCGGTCTCGCTACCAACTGCGCTACTAGGATAACTTTCAACACATACCTTCCTCAGAATTTCCGGATTACTGTGTCAACGATAGCAAAAAAACTTCACATATGCTTAAATTAGTAAAAGTATATAGAATCGTTAAGCAGGGTTATTCTCCATTTGGGACGGTATCTGGCGTAAAACAATCATGACGTCATTAATTTCCTATGATTATATCATTTGTGGACTATCATTTCCGTGAGCTTCAGATCAGTTTTCATGGACTTTGATGACGTCACAAATGTTTTACATCAGATACACTTCCAAATGAGAAGTAACTCGGTGTAACAAAAAGACCGAAAATATTGTCTATGTATCTTTGTGTATTCACAACAACTTGTATTTGCTAATGAGAATATCCATTATTATTGACACCGTCATTTAAAGAAAATTCTGCATACGTAGACAAAATAAGCAATGATAGGAGTATAATTTACGCACTATCTGACTCATAAGGTAGGCAAAACTCTCATAGCTAACTAATCAGAATCAGTTGAGAATCTCCGAAAAGCACGTAGGTACGGAAGCGCATCCTCACTTTCCTTGTGACGTATTTGTCCCCTCAATGTCGATGTAGAGTCATTTTTTTTCAAGATATACGAAAGAAAATGATCAGGTCACAAATCTTGTGCAGTTAATGTGATTTTGTTCAGTGTAAGGATCTAGCTTACAGAGGAAATATCGTTTTATTTTAATTGTGTTTGTATTCGTCTACATAATTCATTGCAAATAAATAAATGAAATTTATGCCTTTGTTTCAATTTCATTGGCTCTTCTGGCCAGAGATCAGTAAAACTTGTGTGGTACCATTTTTCGTCCGTCCGTCTATCCGTAAACAATCTGTTCACTTGTTATCGCTACTCCTCCGAGAGTTGATTTTATATGCTAATAGAAATCCCTTTATGATCGTTTGAACCTCGGTTCAGTCCTCTTCCATTGTAGATGTTTATTATTGTATACTCTAATATGATTTGATTTCTTTCCCTATTGAATCATCAGAATTCATCCGAGTGAAAAAAAATCCAATACAAATTATCTTCCAAGCTCCGCCTATCCGTTTTATGAAAATGGAATTGGGGGTGCAGAGTTGCAACCTCCTTGGTCTATTATCCAGCGATGCCTTCAATCCAAGTCAGCCAAGCAGGAGTCCACAAGTTACTCAGGAACATCGACTCCCACAAAGCAACAGGACCAGATGGAATCCATGCCAGGCTTCTACATGAGTATGCAGACCAAATAGCTCCAGCATTGACCAACGTCTTCCAGATCTCATTGGATTCAGGCACCATCCCAGACGACTGGAGATCAGCTTCTATAGTTCCAGTGTACAAGAAAGGTGATAAGTATCAGGCCTCCAACTACAGACCAGTCTCCCTGACCTCCATCTCCTGTAAATTACTGGAACACATCATCCACAGCCAGGTAATGGACCACTTCGACCAGCACTCTATCCTCAGCAACAGTCAACACGGCTTCAGATCCAAGCGTTCCTGTGAAACTCAGCTAGCCATCACCATAGACAGTATTGCCCGCACTTTAGATTAGGGAGGCCAAGTCGACATTGTTCTGCTAGACTTCTCGAAAGCATTTGACAAGGTGCCACATAAGAGATTGCTACATAAGCTGCAGTCCTATGGTGTACGAGACAACACTCTGCTATGGATTAAGGACTTCCTGAACAACAGACAACAAGAAGTTCTTCTAGACGGCCATGCCTCATCTAGTGCAGCTGTCCTATCAGGAGTACCACAGGGAACAGTACCTGGCCCGCTGCTCTTCCTCACATTCATCAATGACCTCTCAGAAGCCACCAAGTCAGAAACCAGGTTGTTCGCAGATGATTGTTTACTGTACCGTCCGATCAACAACACGGAGGACAGCAACAGGCTACAGCAAGACCTTACAGCACTTGAGAAGTGGGAAGAAGAGTGGCAGATGTCCTTCCATCCGGAGAAGTGCGTGGTCATACAGGTCTCATCAAAGCGGAAAACAATCAGTGCAGATTACAGACTACACAGTCATAAGTTAGAAGTAGTGGACTCGAGCAAGTACCTGGGAGTTACAATCAGCAGCAATATGAAGTGGAACAGCGCATTGATGCCATCACAGCGAAAGCCAATAGGACTCTAGGCATCCTGAAGCGAAATCTCCGAGGTTGCAGAACATCAGCACGGGTTAGAGCCTATGAAGCCATTGTACGTCCAACGCTGGAGTACGCTGCCTCCATATGGGACTCTCACACCAGCGGACAGATCAACCAGATAGAGAAAGTCCAACGTAGAGCGGCACGATTCGCTACAAGGAACTACTGGGATAGGAAAGCAGGCAGTGTCACCAACATGGTCAACTCCCTGGGATGGGAACCACTACAGATCAGAAGAGTAAAGATCCGCCTTCTGTTGCTATTCAAGATCCAGCACAATCTAGTGGCCATTCCAGCAGAACAATACCCAATCCAGACAGACACCTGGACAAGGGGACAACATACCTTTCGCATCCCAACAGCGAAAAAGGATGTATACCGGTTCTCCTTCTTGCCGCGAACCACCAGGGATTGGAACAGACTTCCATCAGCAATGACATCAGCATGTTCCTTGGAGGACTACAGGACTGCAATGGGCAACATACCACCTGCCCACTTCAGCTTAGGATTAGGACAAAAGATTTTAACTTTTTAACTGTATCATACTTCCCTGAGAGGCTTTTATCTTGACTGCCACATGAAGTATAACGCTTTACTTTTAAGTACACTTCGTATTGGAAGAAGAAGAAGAAGAAAAGAAATTGCCCAACAAGGGTCATTTTTGGCTAGGTTCAGGGCTTCAACTCCAACCCCACCCTTTCCGGACAGAAAAGCACTCATATGGCAAGTCGCAACCCCTTTTTTCATACATTTCTATTTTCGCCTAGTATAGATGCTTCTATTCTGCCTACTAAAAGTAATGGTGATGGATTTGGGGATATAGTCGAGTCAGATTTATTAGAAGATCAGATATGACTCAGCTTTATGACAAAATCCATCACATGTACAGCAAAAATAACAAGGTATGGACAAGACACGAATGACATCACAAAAAGTTTCGTTTACACGGAAGCTGCAGTGCCGACTGAGAACCGTTAATTGAATTTAAAATACGCAATTTTTAGGCCCCAAAATTGCCAAATTGCGGAACCTGACGGGGCTAGTCTGTGCCCATGGACCTCCCGGGTTTCGCCCTGGTCCTGCTGGGAAGCTAGGCAGTCCCTAGACCCATCGCCTGACTTCATCCCCCCCTCTTAACACCAAAAGGTGGATCCATCCATGGTATCGACATTTTCTGTCTCATGAAAAACTCCGTGATAAGATCCAGTCATGGTACATACAGCACAGCGAGTATTAGCTTTCATGTGTGCAATAAAATTGAAATTTATAACTACCTATTAAGCTCCGAGGACATTATTCATTTTACTATAAAAGGATTCGTCGTAAACATTTCCTATAGAATGCCAGTAGGTACAAGAAAGCCCGTTTAGAGAGATGCAAAGAAGAAATTTCCAAATGAAGTAAGCGATACAATATCGATTTTCCAAAAGAGAATTATTTGTTATGCGAAGTGGCTAAAAGTGCGATGGCGGCTGCCAAGGAAGCTTTGGACCGCGAGTCCGAAATAGGATGTGGTCATGTCTTAGAAGATTTCAAGGAAATAAAAGAAGTTAAAGATCTCATAGATGGACTGAAAAACGTGTGTAACGATCTCATTGCCAGAGAATCATCATGCGAGCGATTTACATGTAAGCGAATATTCAAAATGATGAGTCACATATTATCGAATTTTCTCTGTTCATCTTTACTGCAGTATTAGGGACTCTAAACGTAATCGCGTCTATATTTAGAACGAGCGCAGCAGCATTACACTTCACTGTTTTAAAAGTGTTGATATGAAACAAATAAACAGTTTACAAAATAAAAAAATACATAATATCAAAGAATGTTTGTTATTTGTTCACATTCGAAAGTGGTTTTGACAAAATAGTTAATTTAACCACGAAAAACGGCGTGTTAAATACACACTGCTGGCTCGACGACAAGCCTGTTGAATAAACATGGTCGACCATGGTGCGGTGCCATGCTCTGATCACGAGTGAAAGAAACGGTGAGCCAATCAATAAAAAATTTATTTTTGATAACCAATGAAAAGAATGGAATTCCCCCTATCTATTAATACTACACGCTTATCGATTTTACTAAGGTCACTTGCCGTTTCGTGTATCAGAAATTTTACAAAATAGATTTTTCATTGAAACAGTAAGTTTATGAAAAAGCGTGATTGACAGTCATATTTTTGAGAGTTTATTTTTTCTGATTACATTCATTATTATTTTGTAAACCAATCAGCTCGGTCTTTCTTTTTTGTTTGAAAAGCGGCACCGACTACGGAATGTTGACCTTGCGTTCCGCTGGAGTAAACAGCGTCAAAACGTGACAGTTTGTTCATTTCCACACGCGGCAGATGATTGTATATTAGAGTTCTATGAGTTTTTAATTGATGTTTACATTTAGTATTTGTTGATAAAGAATATGATATTGATATGTATTGCATATCAATATCATATTCTTTATTAACAAATACTTAAATGTAAACATGAATGGACGGACTTATTCCAGCCGACTTCACTTGATGTATACGTGTGTACACGCGTGTATAGTAAACTGTTGCGATGATTTTAACTCAGCCTGTTCGAAGTTGTTATCATCTTATAATATTTGAAAAGTAAACTGGTCTTTTTCTTTGATCAGCTGTCTGAGTAAGTAGTAGATATAGGTGAGGGGCGGACAGGGTGAGAGGGAAAGGGGGGGGGGGGGTTGTTACGGGGCAGAAGGGAGGCAAGGGGGTGGGAAAAGGGAGGGAGGGTCTTATGCTTCTTAAAAATAAATAATAGACATAATACTGAATTTAAACAGCAAAAGAGGCAAAGGTCTGAATTGCCATTGGTAACTATAAATTTTCAACTAATTAAATTTTAAGCTGTGGCTTTTCTTGATGGATTGTACCCAGGGAGGTGTGAGAGAATCATTGATGACAGGGATGGAAATTAGCGGTGGTCCGTTCGCCCGAGGCAACCGAATTTACGATCGGGCGAATTGTTTTATATCCGAATTCGCCCGTTTGGCGAATTGTCTAGACTGGCGATGCTCGTCTTGATCAAGTAAATGCTTAACGTAGTTTACTCCGTCAGTTAAACATCTGTCCGACCACGTCTATTTACTAATCTCAATTTGTATACCCCCCTATAGGCAAGTATTGCGGGCTGTCTCCCGAGTTTTCATTGCGTGAATGAAAAAGCGTTATGTTACGAAAAGCAGCATGGCGGCCCCCAGGCCCTTGTTTGCTGCCCTCGATGGGTACAGAAAACAAAAAGTAGCGGGGGAACAAAGCGCAAACGGGATTACGATAGGGAATATGATAAGTCTGTGCATGAAAGAGGGGTAGAGTCTGTGAATGAGAGAGGGGCAGAGTCTGTGAATGAGAGAGGGGCAGAGTCTATGAATGTGAGAGGTGCAGAGTCTGTGAATGAGAGAGGGGCAGAGTCTGTGAATGAGAGAGGGGCAGAGTCTGTGGATGAGAGAGAGTCAGAATCAGTGAATGAGAGAATGGATGAATCTGAGAGTGAATCAGAGAGTGATTCAGATTTATCAGAGGAGGAGGGAGTCTTTCAAAAAATATATGAAATAGAAATGGAGTATGACGACTTAATGTAATCAATTAAAGGAATAAAGATTTAAAAAAAAAATTAATATTACTTAAACATTTACATAAATATAACGGGCCACTAAGTTTTAGAACGGGCTACCAGAATTTCAAACCTACGAGCCCGTTTGGCTCCTGGGAAATTCTTGCCAATTTCCATCCCTGGATGAGGAAACTGCTTTATTAGAATTTTTGGTGCCAGCTGGCAAACAATTTAAATGGCCATGTAAAAAGATGTACAAATGATTAAAAGATCAGGATGCCTGGCTGAGGTTAATTTGGAACCAATTTCTAATGGATTCTTAGACCCTGGGCCATCGATGACAAAGTCAAAATTGATTTTGTTTTTCAACAAACAAAATATTAATAAATTAAAGAATATCTTGAATGTTTATTTGTTATTTTTTCCAAATGCAGAATAAAGAAAGAAATAAAATAAAAAAAAATTTTCAAAATCCATGCATATTTAACGAAATTATGGCATTTTTTGTGATTTTGCTATGAACTCGGCTGTTGTCACTGCAAAAATGACTAAGTCCAAAGTGCGATTTTGCAATTTTTGTGTTGCTATGGTTACTGAATTTTATAGTTAATGCGTTTTCCTTTAATACATTTTTCAAGTATATGTACAACTTAATAAGAAAACAAGGTTTTAGACATATAGTTGCAAGTATTGCTGAAAAAATTAGTCCCAAAAAGTACATTTTTGGGCGATTTACCATATATTTGACGACTTTTCTTAAAAAATAGTCAAAATCAGCACACTAAAATGCCCATAACTTCCTTAATTCTTTATGGATTTTCATTTTTTTTTTCTTTCTCAGAGTTCTTTTCAGAAACATATCAATCAAAGTAAATCTGTTATATTAGAATTTTGGTTTGGAGTCCCTATCTTTATTGATTGTATGAAATTAAGTTTTGATTAAAATACTGTCTTTTCAGTTGAGTAACAAATTTATTTATTCCTGAATCAGATTAAAGTAAGGGGGGCAATATCCTATTATTGGCCCCACAGTCTTCAGCTGTTGTACACTTAAATTTAGGGAGGTCTACAGATGGGTGCAGTCCTAACATAACATAATAATGCGAAAAGCGGTCACGAGGACTGCTATAGCACACATGCTAGGGCTGCATGACTGGATGCGCAAGCGCTCCTTGCTTTAATGCGGAAGGAAATTCGCGTTAACACGATTTATTCCCGCATGCGCTCGGTCCAGTCGCCTGTTCACATGCCTAAATTTGTAATTCTCTATGCAGTGATACGGATGGAGGAAATAAAAGGGGTCTTATTAAATTACTGCAAATGTCACCATATATACATGTATTAAATGTAATGTTAAAATGGCACCCCACATTAAGGGTTTAATATGTGATTTGATAATGGAAATTACCACGTCAGTTTATACTATAGAGAATGTAGGATAATTACACTCTAGTTCTATTCTATTTATTTATTTTTGATCAATTAAATTATGATTTATTTCTTATTCATTTATTTATTTATAATTTATTTATGTATTTATTCTTATTTATCTATTTATTATTGTTTTTTTCTTTTTAATTTAGCTATTTTTCATAATATATGAATACCATGATTATCATTATTATTATTATTTTTATTGATTTTATTATTGTTATTATTATTATTATCCTGAAAAAAGAATAAATTTCATTACATTCAGTGTTTGGAAATTCTATTCACTATTTTTAAAATTCATCCCTTAACTCATAAGCATTTTATTTAATTCTGAATATTTACCTACATGCACACAGTAATATGTTTTTATATTTAAATATACAATGTATATATTGCTTCTCCTTCAAATCCCTCTCTATGTACATGGTAATGTAAGTTTTAAGTTGTAAGCAAGGAAATGTGGCTGTCAAGCACTTTCACGCGGCAGTCAAGCGCGTTAACATGGTCTCGAAATTAAGTTCACGAGGAAATCTGTGTTAATGCAGACGCATGTGCTCAGCAGTCCTGAGCGCACAAGGAAAGCAAACTTCACGTTAACACGACGTTAACATAATGTTATGTTAGGACTGCACCTCACTGTAGATAGATACGTAAGTACTAAGTAACTAAGTTGAAAATATTGCTGCCCACTGCTAATTGTGACAATTGTCATTTCTAGACCTATTGTAATTGATACATATATTTTCCTTTCCTTGGGATTTCCAAGGCTAGATATACAGATGTACTGGAATGGTGCAGGGAGTAAAATTTGTTGAAATACTTCAGGGGCCATGTGGGCCCTAACTTACAAAATTCAGGGGCCCACATGAAATGTTTAGGGGGTCCACATGAAGAAAACATTCAAAACAGTAGAATTAATTAATATTTTTATTATTCTTTTCATTTAATTTCAATTTTTTTTTCAATATTTGTTCCAGCAATCTTCCAAACACTTCACTCTCTGATTCATTTCTTTAGTTTCATTCTGCCTCACATTCTCGCTTTCATTCACCGACACTCGCGCTGAATCAGCTTCACAGTTCACATCATTGTCATACACCGAGGCTCACCACCCATGGTGTCTGTTACCCACTGCCTTCTATCTGACCATTTAGAATTGAAAAATGTTTTTCTCTTATTCCCATCATAGTTTTTAAGATAATTTTTTTCTGTACTCCCCCTGTTGCTTTCTTATTAACAGATTTTGAACCTCACTTATGTAGCGCCACATTTTTACACAAAGTGATGTGCTATAGCTTTAGTGTTTAATAATCTTGATTTGAACGGCAAAGCCAAAGTGAAAGTAAGAAAATAACGACATAAAAGAAAATGGAAACTCTAAAAAAGATCAAAAGACAGAAGAGGTACCAAAAACATTCGTCTGTTTCTAGGATTTCAACCATTTGATTTGGACCGTACTAAACCATAAACGAAAACTTCTGTCCAGATTATATAACTCACCATGTGGGTGATCATGTAGGCGATTTTTGGTTGCCCACAGGTAGATTTTAATCACTAATGTGAGTGGACAAGTGTGAATTATACTTCCTGGTGGTGTGGTAATTATCCCATGGTTCATAGTAAAAAATTCCATTTCTATATACTATGTAATGTTATAATAATCCAACATGGCGATATCTGCCGGAGATTTTTCACTAATGAGGAGGAAAGAATTTCGTTTTTTGTCAAATATTTTGATAGGGATGAAAGTGATTTTGAGGGATTTGAGCTAGAAGATTTGATAGAGTGTGAAAAAATAATAAACTCTGCCCTTATCGATCAATCTTATAAGGATATTGCGAAAAATCAGCCATTTTGGTTTGTTTACGTATTGGATTGTGTGAGATTAAGTAGTGTATCTAAGGAGCACCAATTGGGTTGTTTGACGTCACAGTTGATTTTTGAAGTAATAACTCTTGTTTTTTGTGATGTTCAAGCGTCTGAGTGTGTTCTTTGCTGTTAATTTATGTATCGTTACTTTCTATTACTCCTTGAGGATGGATGTGTTTCAATTATTCAGTGCTGTGGCAGACAATGTTTCGACGATTAGGTGGCTGAGGGGCAAGGGGCTCATTAAAAAAGGCCAATACTGCAATGACTGCAGACTGTGGTACACTCACATTAGGATGTCTACCAAAACGGATGGTTATGTTTCGTTGTAGTCTCTGTCACAAGAAGTTTTCTATTCAAAAGGCTGTTTTCTTTGCTGGCAGTCATCTAGGACTGAAAATAATTGTTTCTTTAGTGTATTTTTTTGTCCTAGATGTCCTGATGTCTACAATGCTAACCATGCTTAATGATAAGGTGTCCATACCTTTATTGATTGACTGGCTTTACTTCTGTCATGACATTTGCTGTAATGCAGTTCTTCAGGTACCCTTTCTTTTTGGTGTTCCAGCGGAGTTCATAGAAATTGACAAGCAAGTGGGTCAAGAATCGGAAATACAATTGGGGCACAATAAGGAATGAAGGAAGACCATGGATTTTTGAGATGATAGAGTGCAACAGAAAAAAGTACTTATTTGGCATCAACCGTGCCAACCTAGGAACCCACCTGGACGAAGTGATCTGGAGATGGAACAACAAATCTGACCAAGACCTCCTTGCAGCTTTCCTCTGGGAGATTGAAGCTAAGGATCCTGTGAATGCTGACCTCCCAAAGGATCTTATAACAATGGCAATGATGCCGAATTATGTTTATACTTAACTTCAGTGAACAGAGGTCACCAGCTCCATTGGGGCTGACAAAGTTTTAGAAAAGTGGTCAGTTCTCTGAATGCAACAAAAATAATTTATCAACAAAAGAATCTACAAAGCACACTTCTTAAAACACATTTTAAAAAAGAAAAAAATCGTTCTAAAATCTTTATTTTTAGTCTATATATTCCTGGTCCCCTAAACTTAACTAAGGCTCAAGGTTTTACCATCAAACAGTTTCAAACTCGGTATGATGTCACCATCTGTATAGCTCTAAATATAAATGCTATATACATGAATGTCTGCTTTTGACATTTTGACACATTTAAAAATATGAAAATATAATGATAAATGTGCATAACAGGTAAATGATGTGTGAATTTCACTTACATTTTCTTTTTTTTCAGTTATTATAGATCAGTATCAAGAACAGCCTCATCTCATTGATCCATTTCTTGGTTAGTATTATTTGTGAAACGTGTATATGTAATGGAGAAAAATAATAGTGATTTTGGGTGGGGATTGAGATCGTTTTCAAACAGTAATTATCAATGTGTTGTAAATCTTGGGAAAAATCCAGATATATTGGTTTAATATCAGGGAATACACCGGTAATAGTTTTATTTATTTTGATTTTTTTTACCAGAATGAAATGGTACTACATAAACTAGATACTGGTATTAGAATTGTCCAATGATTTCTCTACAAGTAACATCTGTATATAACAATGCCTCATTGGTTAAAATTACAATATTTCATTGAAATCATCATCATTTAAGTGCTGAGATACTGAGAGGTAGACAATAAGGAACATCCATTCTACTAGACAGAATAGAAATATTTGCTCCATCATGGACGGTTGGGATCAGGTGCCATGGAGGAGTAAGCATCCCCTGCTGACAGGTCACACCCACTGTGATGCCATACTGTTATTTGAGCAATTATGACTGGAAGTCATATGAGGTGGAATGAATGAGAGATGATTTATACTTCAGGCTGTAACTATGATGATGTATCAATAATCTTTCTTTTACTTATTGTTACAGAGTCTCTGATGATGCAGATCATTGAGATAGTGAGAGATCCTAACAATCCACCACTACTGACGCAAGAGGCTTTCAAATATCTCTACCTTATCACAAAAGTACATCGATCATTTATTGAAATATCAAAGTTCACACTACAATTAATTGTATCTCAGTTCTTAATATTATGTAGAGTATATTGCTAAATCTGTAGATTTAAGATATTTCTGTAGGATTATCAATTTATAACATTTATATAGATATTTATGATGTTTTGCAGTAATCAAAAAAAATAAGTGATCATTGCTTTTTCAATACATTTACTGTTTTGTTTTAGATGAGGGGGTTCAAAATTGTTGTACGTCATTTTCCACATGAGGTGTCTGATGTTGAACCAGTGCTTGCTTTGCTGACCAAGCAGGATCCAGCTAACCATGAGGTGAGTAAAAGGAAAAGAGACATATTGAACCACACAAATATTTCATATGACACATTTAATGTAATATTTTTAGATCAGATTTTTTTCATTTACACATTATCATTGTTTTATAAAATTATACCTTCGAAAAAAAAGACACAAACTATTTCCACAAATGTGAAGTATACATACCTTTCAATTTTACACACTGCTTTTGGAAAACAAACATACACTGCTAGTACCTTTTCTATAATTCTAAAGACAAAGCATATTTGATAAACATTAGTGATCCGAGTAGCTAATTAAGGCAGAATTCTAGAAGTAGTATAAACAGACAGACTAGACACTTTATGTCACTATGTCATTTGGATTGGGATCATAATTACTAAATATGAAATGAACAGATAAACAGAAATGATATTTTTGAATTTTTAATTTGCTCTCACTTTCAAGTGATTTATATATCTTAAACAGATGTGGGAAACTCGCTATATGCTTTTACTGTGGTTGTCCATTGTTTGCATGATTCCGTTTGATATGGCAAGATTGGACAGTAACATTGCATCCTCTACAGGAGAAAGACGCAAACCAGCAATGGATAGAATATTAGATTTGGCAAAGGTAACATAATGTTGTACTTTTTAGCTCACCTGAGCCAAAGGCTCAAGTGAGCTATTGGCATCACTCTTCGTCCGTCGTCCGTCCGTCGTCCGTCGTCCGTCCGTAAACTTTTCACATTTTCAACTTCTTCTTCAGAACCGCTTAAAGGATTTGCATGAAACTTGGTGTGGATGAAGTACTAGGGGTCCTCTACCAAGTTTGTTCATTTCATATAAATCCCTCAATAGGTGGCGCCACCATTGCTAAAAATAGATCTCAGAGGGTACCCCTCTTTGAAAATCTTTTTCTCCAGAACCAGTGTATGGACTATAAAACTAATGGCATCTGAGTGATCTAGAAGGATGTATGTCTAAAGTTTGTTCATATCGTTGAAATCCAAAATAATTTTTGACGTTTTTTTTTACGTTTTTTTGGACTTTGTAATTTTAATGCAGAAAAGAAGTATTTTTGTCTTTTAGTAAACATTGATGCATTAATTTGGTTTAATTTGATCATTTTTATGATGAGAAATACTACTGCGAAGAAATTTTTTCAATATTTCATTTTTTGGATTTTTTATGAATTTTCTAAGACTTTCAAGAAAAAGGGGGGTGGGACAATTGGTGTAAACATTTCACAGTTTGAACTTTTTCTTCAGAACCACTTGCTTGAATTCAATGAAACTTGGCATGCATCAAGTACTCAAGGTCCCCGACAAATGTGGTCATCTTTGTCAGGATCCATCAATAGGTGGCGCCACCACAGGCAAAAGTAGGTCAAAGAGGGTACCCTACTTTGACAAACTTCTTCTTCAGACCGGGGGCATACAGAGACTAACCGAATGCATAGGAATGATCTAGAGGGATGTGTGAAGAAGTGTTGTTATTTTTGGTTCCATTCCGAAATCAAATTTTTGACGTTTTTTCATTTTTATTTTGGACTTTGTTATTTTAATGCATTAAAGAGTTATTATTTTCTTTTAGTAAACATTGATGCATTCATTTGGTTTCATTTAATCATTTCTATGGTAAGGAATGCTGGTGTGAAGGAATTTTTTCAATATCTCGATTTTTGAATTTTTTATGAATTTTTTAAGACTTCCAAGAAAAGGGGGGGGGGGACAATTTTTCATATCTTCAACTTGATCTACAGAACAACTTGAAGGATTGTGATAATTGGTTGGTTGATTGGTGTTTTACGTCGCTTTCAACAATATTTCAGTTATATCGCGACATGGAAGCAGGAGGTTACCAACCTCTTAAACATAGTGGCGCAACCCGGGAATCGAACCCGGATCGTCGGCGCCGCAAGCCAAGCGCTTAACCACTACACCACGCCTGCTCCAGGATTGTGATAAAACTGGGTAGGATGCAAGTACTCATAGTCCTTTTCAAAGGTTTTGTTTTTTGTGCGGATCATCCAAATTGGTTAACAGATAATGCCACCATGTCTAAAAGTAGGTCTCACAATGGTACATATACCACTAGGTAATTGAAATATGGAGAGTAGCGGTTCAAATCCAGCTGTGGTCAAAAAAATGTTTTTTTTTTTTTACACATCTAAATAAGTTTTTAGATGTTTCTCAACACTCAACATATGAAATTAGGAATTTTACGTTTAAGACTTCCAAAAAAAAAGGGGGGGGGGGTTGGCCATTTTTCACATTTTCAACTTTTTCTACAAAACTGTTTGAAGGATTTTAATAAATCTTGGTAGAAATAAGTCACTTATGATCCTCTTCAAATTCTGTTGTTTTCGTCCAGACCTCTTTACAGGTGGCGCCACCATAGTCAAGAGTAGGTCACAAAAGAGTTCCCTCGTTTAACAATATTCTTTTTCATACGGGCTGTATACAGAGACAAACAGAATGCATAGAAATGATCTAGAGGGATGAGTGAAGATGTATTGTCATTTTGGTTCCCTTCCAAAATCAAATTTTAGAATTTTTTTCGACATTTCTTTGGACTTGGTGATTCAATGCAGAAAAAAGTGTCTTATTTCCTAGTTAATTGATAATGATGATTTCTTATGGACTATTGTGATCATAATTATGGTAAGGATTGTTACTTTGAAAGAATTTTGTCAATATCGCAATTTTTGGATTTTCTATGAATTTTTTAAGACTTCCAAATGAGGGTGTATAGGAACAATTCAATCACATTTTTCACTTCTGCTGTTATACCACATGAAAGATTTTAATGAAACATGGAATACATGAAGTACTAAAAGTCCTCTATCAATTTGGTAAATTTCATCCAAATTGGTTAACAGATAATGCCACCATGTCTAAAAAGCAGTTCTCACAATAATACATATACCACTTGGTAATTGAAATATGGAGAGTAGCGGTTCAAATCCAGCTGTGGTCAAATTTTTTTTTCATTTCTTTACACATCTAAATAAGTTTTTAGATGTTTCTCAACACTCAACATATGAAATTAGGCAATTTTAAGTTAGATCTGGACAATATTTGAAACAATTGTTGTTCATGACCCAGACTTGAAATCAGTCAACAAAAGGCCCCACCTAAAGAAAATGACTAACTTGTTGCCCTGAATGACTTCTTGCAGAGACAAAGGAAATGCTTAATATCAAAATCACCTGAATGGATGTGCAAAAAAGTGTTGTTTTTTATTCTAGCCTGAAATAAAATTTGACATATTTTCAACATCTGTGTTGACTTGGTCACATTAATGCAAAAATAAATGAATTTTTCCTTCATGCATGACTGATAATATAGGTACTCAGGTGAGCGATATAGGCCCACTTGGGCCTCTTGTTTATGCCCCAGATCAATAGATCGGGGGCATATTGTTTTTGTCCTGTCTATTTATCTGTTTGTTTGTTTAACGGTCTTTTGTACCTTGGCTATAACTTTTGAACTGTGAGGGATAGACAATTGATATTTGACATGCATACTCAACTAATGAAGCCATTTCAAATGACATCAAGACCAATACCCTTTTGACCTTGACAGTGACCTTCACGCTAAATGTAACTTTTTGGACTTTGGTGCTGACGGGGGCATTAGTGTTTCACAAACACAGCTTGTTTGATAAAGAATTAGATTTAAGATTTTCCTTGTAAGACATCTTTTTTTTGTTCGTGTTTGTTGTTTTATGCCACATCAGTATAATGACTTCTACGTCTTGTAACAATGTGCTTTTAAATTTAAATCTATGTAACAGACCCATCTGAGGTATTGAGGTTTTTGGGGGGAGGGGTTTCTTTTTTTTTTGTTTTGTTTTGTTTTGTTTTTATTGACGAAAATATTACATGCATATGTGTGAAATAAAAAAGAAATATAATGGTAAACATTGTTATAATATTACACAATTTTCTTCATTAATGATAGATAACTTATAATAATAGGAAAATTGAAAGAAAGAGAGCCATCTAAGTTTACACATGCTAATTCATATATCAAATAGAATATAAGTTTTATTCAAAGTATCACTTACTAAAATTCAAGTGGTGGAGAAAATTAGAAGAGAAAAAAAATATCTTGTCAGGACTAGGCTGACTTAAGAATTTCTTTTTCACATAAACACATACATGTACATACACAGTCAGAAGGCAATTTTCAATTTATGGCTAATATACAGTTGATGTGACAGTGACATAACGTTGTGAACAGTAGAATAAGTATATATAATTATTTCTAACTGTATAGACTAATATCCAAAGAAAGAATTTAGTCTGTTGCATGACAGAATAAGACATGATACATACTTCAGTATTGAGGAGTTAACAGACTCTCCTGAGGTATTGAGGGGTTTACAGACCCACCTTAAGTATGGAGAGGTTCAAAGACCCACCTGAATTATTGAGGGCTCACAGACCCACCTGAAGTATTGACACGTTCACAGACCCACCTGAGGTATTGAGGGAATAACAGACCTACTTGAAGTATTGAGGAGTTAAGAGACCCACCTGAAGTATTGAGGGATTCACAGACCCACCTGAAGCAGAGATGCCAACTGCTCCGATTTCGGCAGAGCATCTCCGATTTCAAGCCCCTAAATCCGGGTTCTGATTGAAGTAAAGTTTGCTCCTATTTATTAGCTCACCTGAGCCGAAGGCTCAAGTGAGCTATTGTGATAAATCACAGTTCGTTGTCCGTCGTTAGCTTTTCTACATTTTCGACTTCTTCTCCAGAACCGCTGTACAGAATTTCACCAAACTTCATAGGAAGTAAGTACTCAAGGTCCTCTACCAAGTTTGTGTTTTTCGTGCCCATCCGTAATCCAAGATGGCTGCCATTGGCTCTGATTGGTTGACACATTTTCGACTTCTTCTCCAGAACAGCTGCACAGAATTCCACCAAACCTCATAGCAAGTAAGTACTTAAGGTCCTCTACCAAGTTTGTGTTTTTTCGTGCCAATCCATAATCCAAGATGGCCGCCATTGGCTCTGATTGGTTGACACATTTTGGACTTCTTCTCCAGAAGTGCTGCACAGAATTTCACCAAACCTCATAGGAAGTAACTACTTGAGGTCCTCTACAAAGTTTTTGTTTTTCGTGCCGATCCGTGATCCAAGATGGCCGCCATTGGTTCTAATTGGTTGACGCATTTTTGACTTCTTCTTCAGAACCGCTGTACAGAATTTCACGAAACCTCATAGGAAGTAAGTACTCAAGGTCCTCTACCAAGTTTGTGTTTTTCGTGCCCATCCGTAATCCAAGATGGCTGCCATTGGCTCTGATTGGTTGAAGCATTTTCGACTTCTTCTCCAGAACCCCTACACAGAATTTCACGAAACCTCATAGGAAGTAAGTACTGAAGGTCCTCTACCAAGTTTGTGTTTTTCGTGCCAATCCATAATCCAAGATGGCCGCCATTGGCTCTAATTGGTTAACACATTTTAGACTTCTTCTCCAGAACCGCTGCACAGAATTTCACCAAACCTCATAGGAAGTAAGTACTGAAGGTCCTCTACCAAGTTTGTGTTTTTCGTGCCGATCGCGTTATCCAAGATGGCCGCCATTGGCTCTGATTGGTTGACACATTTTGGACTTCTTCAGAACGACTGCACAAAATATCACCAAACCTTATAGAAAGTCTTGAAGAAAAAAAGCAAAATTTTCTACTGAAATTAAATGTCATTTTATTGGAAATAAGCAATTTGTGCTCAGGTGAGCGATATAGGCCCATTAGGGCCTCTTGTTTTTTTCGGGATCGCCGTAGCTGGAAATCCGATCAATTTAAAACAAAAGTAGCCAAAAATAAAAGATTGCATAAAAGACTAGAACTATAACATACCCTTTTCACCCAGTTTTTAGCTCACCTGAGCCAAAGGCTCAAGTGAGCTATTGTGATCAATCACTGTCCGTCGTCCGTCCGTCGTCCGTCCGTCGTCCGTCGTTAACTTTTCACATTTTCGACTTCTTCTCCAGAACCACTGAACAGAATTTGATGAAACTTGATAAGCATGTAGTACTCATGGTCCCCTACAAGTGTTGTTGTTTTTTGTCCGGATTCATCAACAGGTGGCGCCACCACAGGCAAAAGTAGGTCAAAGAGGGTACCCTCCTTTGACAAACTCCTTCTTCAGACCGGGGGCATACAGAGACAAACCAAATGCATAGGAATAATCTAGAGGGATGTGTGAAGAAGTGTTGTTATTTTTGGTTCCGTTCCGAAATCAAATTTTTGACGTTTTTTTGTACTTGGTAGTTTTAATGCAGAAAAGAGGTAATTTTTTCTTTTAGTAAACATTGATGCATTAATTTGGTTTAATTTGATCATTTTGATGGTAAGAAATACTATTGCGAAGAAAATTTTTCAATATTTTATGTTTTGGATTTTTTATGAATTTTTTAAGACTTTCAAGAAAAAGGGGGGGGGGGGGCGGTGGGATAATTGGTGTAAACATTTCACAGTTTGAACTTTTTCTTCGGAACCACTTGCTGGAATTCAATGAAACTTGGCATGCATCAAATACTCAAGGTCCCCGACAAATGTGGTCATCTTTGTCAGGATCCATGAACAGGTGGCACCACCACAGACAAAAGTAGGTCACAGAGGGTACCCTCCTTTGACAAACTTCTTATTCAGATCGGGTGCATACAGCGACAAACCGACTGCATAGGAATGATTTAGAGGCATATGGTTAGAAGTGTTGATATTTTTGGTTCCATTCTGAAATCAAATTTTTGACGTTTTTTCATTTTCATTTTGGACTTTGTTATTTTAATGCATTAAAGAGTTATTATTTTCTTTTAATAAACATTGATGCATTCATTTGGTTTCATTTAATCATTTCTATGGTAAGGAATGCTGGTGCGAAGGAATTTTTTCAATATCTCGATTTTTGAATTTTTTATGAATTTTTTAAGACTTCCAAGAAAAGGGGGGGGGGGGGGGGGACAATTTTTCATATCTTCAACTTGATCTACAGAACAACTTGAAGGATTGTGATAAAACTGGGTAGGATGCAAGTACTCATAGTCCTTTTCAAAGGTTTTGTTTTTTGTGCGGATCATCCAAATTGGTTAACAGATAATGACACCATGTCTAAAAGTAGGTCTCACAATGGTACATATACCACTTGGTAATTGAAATATGGAGAGTAGCGGTTCAAATCCAGCTGTGGTCAAAAAATTTTTTTTTTTTTTTTTTTACACATCTAAATAAGTTTTTAGATGTTTCTCAACACTCAACATATGAAATTAGGAATTTTACGTTTAAGACTTCCAAAAAAAAAGGAGGGGGGGGGGGGGGGGTTTGGCCATTTTTCACATTTTCAACTTTTTCTACAAAACTGTTTGAAGGATTTTAATAAATCTTGGTAGAAATAAGTCACTTATGATCCTCTTCAAGTTCTGTTGTTTTCGTCCAGACCTCTTTACAGGTGGCGCCACCATAGTCAAGAGTAGGTCACAAAAGAGTTCCCTCGTTTAACAATATTCTTTTTCATACGGGCTGTATACAGAGACAAACAGAATGCATAGAAATGATCTAGAGGGATGAGTGAAGATGTATTGTCATTTTGGTTCCCTTCCAAAATCAAATTTTAGAATTTTTTTCGACATTTCTTTGGACTTGGTGATTCAATGCAGAAAAAAGTGTCATATTTCCTAGTTAATTGATAATGATGATTTCTTATGGACTATTGTGATCATAATTATGGTAAGGATTGTTACTTTGAAAGAATTTTGTCAATATCTCAATTTTTGGATTTTCTATGAATTTTTTAAGACTTCCAAATGAGGGTGTATAGGAACAATTCAATCACATTTTTCACTTCTGCTGTTATACCACATGAAAGATTTTAATGAAACATGGAATACATAAAGTACTAAAAGTCCTCTATCAATTTGGTAAATTTCATCCAAATTGGTTAACAGATAATGCCACCATGTCTAAAAAGCAGTTCTCACAATGGTACATATACCACTTGGTAATTGAAATATGGAGAGTAGCGGTTCAAATCCAGCTGTGGTCAAAATTTTTTTTTCATTTCTTTACACATATAAATAAGTTTTTAGATGTTTCTCAACACTCAACATATGAAATTAGTCAATTTTAAGTTAGATCTGGACAATATTTGAAACAATTGTTGTTCATGACCCAGACTTGAAATCAGTCAACAAAAGGCCCCACCTAAAGAAAATGACTAACTTGTTGCCCTGAATGACTTCTTGCAGAGACAAAGGAAATGCTTAATATCAAAATCACCTGAATGGATGTGCAAAAAAGTGTTGTTTTTTATTCTAGCCTGAAATAAAATTTGACATATTTTCAACATCTGTGTTGACTTAGTCACATTAATGCAAAAATAAATGAATTCTTCCTTCATGCATGACTGATAATCTAGGTACTCAGGTGAGCGATATAGGCCCACTTGGGCCTCTTGTTGAGCTTTTTTTTTTTTTTTATTATTATTTTTTATTTGTGTTTGTTCAAGAAGAGCATAAATGAAAGATTTTAACTACAATAACACTCAATTTTTACTCATTTTGAAAACTATATTTTCCATTTTTGTCTTGGCTTCAGAAGGGCTTCGTCCCCCAGACCCCCCCATCAGGGCTTTGCCCTGAACCTGACAAGGGGACTACCGCCCCTTTGACCTCCTGCTCCTCTGAGACATTATGAAATGTTGGCATTTCTGCTAAATACTGAAGGGCTCACAGACCTACCTGAAGTATTGAGGGGTTCACAGACCCAACTGAAGTATTTAGGGGTTCACAGACCCACCTGAGGTATTGAGAGATAATGGGCCTACCTTAAGTATTGAAGGGTTAACAGACTCACTTGAAGTATTGAGGGGTTCACATACTCACCTGAGGTATTGAGGGGTTAACAGACCCACCTGAAGTATTGAGGGGTTCACAGACCCACCTGAGGTATTGAGGGGTTAACAGACCTACCTGAAGTATTGAGGGGTTCACAGACCCACCTGAGGTATTGAGGGGTTCACAGACCTACCTGAAGTATTGAGGGGTTCACAGACCTAACTGAGGTATTGAGGGGTTAACAGACCTACCTGAAGTATTGAGGGGTTCACAGACTCACCTGAAGTATTGAGGGATATCTAATATTACAACAAGTACTGCGACACAGAATATTTGGTTTTAATGTCTTCAGGAAAATAACAGATCTTTAGTGGTGTTTATATTGACAATCTTTTGTTTCCTGAGGCATCTCTATCGTCAGAGTTATGATAAAACCAATACATTGGTTTATAGCTAGTTAAATTAGTTTCATTCTTAGACTTAGATATTGGTTTAGATTATAGTAATGCATATGTGCATTCAAAAAATATTATTTGATACAGGTTGAATAGGAAAGGAAGTACTGTAGAGATGTTCTATCTTTTTATTAGACATATACATGTATAAGTAATTCGAAGTAACATTCTATTGTAGTGGTACTTTTTGTATTTTTCAGTTTTACCTGACTGTGAATGATAAGTCTCGTGATGCTGCTGCATATCTTGCATCTAAGTTTTGCACTCGTGCTGATGTCAGAAAACAGCGACTTCCAGAGTTCCTTGACTGGGCCTTACAGATTCTTCATACATCTG